>JANCMA020625827.1:0-19497 GCA_024336925.2 Zoanthus solanderi
TTAGCTCTGCCGATACCAAGGCATTGAGCACTTTGGCAAGTTTACCCAAAACGTTGTTTATAGTATATATATATATATATATATATATGTGCATGCCATTTTCTTCATTCATTACTTACCCTGTAACACTAATTATTAAATAAGTAATTTTATGCTGCAACAGTATTTTAAACGAGAAAAATTATAGAAGAACTCCAATTGGCCAGTTGGAATAAGCCAATTAGCATTTGGTTTTATTTTTTTAAAACCCTGAACCAGGCTCCTGCACCCAAAAGGCCTGGTTACTAAACCAAAATGGCGACTGATGAAAATTCAACAACCTTGAAAATGGCATGTTTCAAAGGGTTTTAAATTGGTTTTAAGAGGTAAGAAACCTGCTAATATTTACCAAGTTCTCAAATAAATAAAAGCATTTATTTTCCATACAAGTGATTTTTCATAAATTTCACAACATTAGGTAGAAAAAATCAAATTTCACAATTATGCAATTTTGAGTCAATTTTGTGAAATCACAATAATTGTGAAATTCCAGAAGCCTTGTATAAAGAATATTCATTCACAAAGGAGAATTATATCACCAGGGGCCCTACACTCAGATACTTTAATGATGGCAGGCAAGGGGAGGGGAGACAGGAGGGTGCATGGGGATGGGAAGGGAGACAGGAGGGTGGGGATGGGAGGGGAGACAGGAGGGTGGAGATAGGAGGGGAGACAGGAGGGTGGGGATGGGAGGTCCGACAGAGGTACAGTTTTTATACCCAAAAAATATTACATTCAGAATTTGTCCTCCCAACAAAATCCCAACTTTGTTTTAGTATACCCAAATGAATCCCTGATTGTTTTTGCATTGGTAAATTCTGGAAAACTAAAACAAGTGAACTTTAACTTTGGTTTCCATCACAAACAAAACAATACAGAAAACATTAGACAAACAGCACACAAGCAGCAAATTGCATTTTTCTTTTTATTGATTTCAAGAGCTGATGAAAAATAAAATACCCAAAAAAAATTCCTGTTTTGTGTAATCCAAAAAATCTCTATTGGCCAAAATTTCAGACCCTGAAAAATCCTTAGGACCCATCCGTAATTAAAATATGTGAGTAGGGGCCATGTAGCAAAAAAGATTAAACATTTGAACACTTAACTGCACTTAAGACTTGAGTTGTGCCAGTTTATTTTTTCAAAAATATTTGCACAGCTTTCAAAAGATTAATCTTTTTCTCTAAATTCTTTATAAATTTGTTGCAATTATGTCAACGGTTTCAAGTTTTATTAAACATGTGTCATCTTTACAAAAGATTGAGATGAGTCAATCGAAGATTTCTGTAGAAATGTAATGCCAATTGCAGAACCTGACCATGATGAACAATGAAACAATATAACTGTCATTAAATCTTTCACGCAGAGGAACTTTATAACTAAGGGTTATAATTTATATAACCTCTAATGTATTGATATATTGATATTATAAAAAAGGAAAAGAGAAATTAAAATTTAGAATCATATTATATACAAATGAAGTTTAGTTTAAATACGACTTGAAACAGTATCATTAATCATTACTTTAGTTAACAATTATACATTTTGTCCACACATTTTCAGGGTCTTGATTTTTGAGCAATAAACTAGCCTTAGATCTCTTTAGTATATTTTGAATTTCCTTTTTATTTTAAAAGAACTGCGCACATTTGAACAGTACTTTTTCAATATAATCGTTTTAATTTTTTCACATACAGAAGAACAAACACGAAAGAGCTTAAGCAAGAGGCTAAAAATAGATTGGGCAAAAAGGGACAACAATGTAAACAATGACGGCATTGCGAAAACGGTCACGAACACAAATGAGGGTTAACTTTAGGAGTCTCCCAAACTACCAAGTTATTGACGATCTGACAACATGCAAAGCTCGCATACCATAATCATAAATCTCTTCCAACTTCTCAACAGTGCTTAACGAATATAACTTGTATCCTACTTTTGTACCAACAGCTAAAGATCTGCAGAAAAAATTAGATCGATTTGGAAAGGATACTTCAAAATTTTTTTTAATAAAGTCAATCGACGGAACTGACAAATTTTTTTAGAAATATTCATGTAACGGTAAAGACTGATCCATTAACTTACGTGCAGTCTTGATTGAAGTTAACGAACAACAAATTGCCGGTCGGATCGCCTCCATAAGCTGCAAGATTCATCGAGAATCTTTATTATTATTTTAAATACTCAGGTAAAAGTCACTTTTCGACCATTTTCTCTCACAAACATAAACAATAACACGCGAATGACATGCGCAATGCAGACTCAGCAAGAAAAACAGACGTACGTCATTGTTACCCACAGGTCATTGTGACTAGAGCCTAGACTTCTTTTTGAAGTGCTTTACTCTGTCTAAAACGGAGGGAGGTGGGGCGGGGGGTTTCCCGGCTCCCAATCCAGATAATTTTTGTGTGTACTGCGTCCATAGACGGTATGTTACTCCACAACAGAAAGCCTAGTAAGTCGCCAAATACCACAGGAAGCCCGCAAATTTTTTAAACTTGCGGTGTAGCAGTTTCGATTAAATAATACATTTATTACATTTTGCCGCTTACATTTTCTTCTAATCTTTTAATTTTGATATTTAATGTCATGATAACATTCAGAAACTAAACGCCAGTGTTGCAACATACTAAAATTAGCTTCTAATCGATAGAACGCACAAATAAAACATTCTAATCTAGATTCAAACGGTTTTCTTAATTATCTATGTACTATAAATTTCTTCGCATTCCAAGTCTACTTGCAGTAGCCACAAGTGCTTAAAAAGCGCCTTTTATTCTTTTTCATATCATTTTAACATCGTAATGCTAACCTCAGCTCGGGCGTTTGTAATGTACAATTGTTTTATATAAATATATATTCACTTGGTTAATCATGGAGTCCGTGTAATACTGCTTTCATTAATTATTACTATCCGTAGATGTGATGAAAATGGAACCTACAATTACAGGCTTCCCTTAAGTAAAGTAATAAAGATCATACGAGGAGCAATGGATGATTCTTTTCCAGAACCAACAAGTAGCCAGAAGGTGGAACCACATATCCCCATCCCTAAATCAATATTAAATGATATTCATTCTCAGCCTCCAAGAATGATGCCTCCTATATTTCAAGCCCACAGCCAAAAGCACTCCTCTATAGTGCCGGGATTCATTTCATCATTACCCAGTTCTGCGGATGAACCGTTCTACAGGTTCCAGTCTTTGCCAGGTGTTACAACTCAGAGACCACAAGGTGTTCAGTTCCAACATGGGTATCAACCTGACGTGAACAGATTTACA
Source organism: Zoanthus solanderi (assembly GCA_024336925.2). NCBI lineage: Eukaryota > Metazoa > Cnidaria > Anthozoa > Zoantharia > Zoanthidae > Zoanthus > Zoanthus solanderi. Next base: position 3,321 of record JANCMA020625827.1, read on the forward strand.
CATCCTCCACATACTTCTCATGTTCAATCATTGCAAAGGTTCCATTTGCCAAATAATGTCCCCAAGTCTGTACTCCATGGTCGTTTATTTGGTTTTCAGGTTCCTCACCCAGCGAATAATTTTGATGCATTCTCAACAGAAGGAGCAGTGCTGCGATTTCCAATAGCGTTAAGGCATGAAGTTGTACCTACAGTACCTTCTTCTAACAATGCTTTCATCCAAAGCTCTAACTGCCCTCCAATGCAAAGCAGTGGACAACACGGTCTAGAAAGTAATCTTCATCTTACATTGCCCCAAAGTTTGCATTTAAATGACTCAATGGCTTCAGATCTTAAAAGGTTAATGGGACCGAAAGAGGGGACGTTTGGTCCAAGTTCTGCTTTACAAATGTCTTCCTCGAGTTGTAATGGTCTTCGAAATCACCAACAGGCTGGTGGTATAACCTCGAACGAAACAAAACAAAATAAGTGCAAGCAGGATATTTTTGATTGTAAAAGTAGCTACCCAAATTTACTGTTTTTAACCAAGATTCAAAACAGCTTGCAAACAAGAAAAACTGGACTTTTGAGCGAATCTTGTGAAATCAATCAGGTTGTTGAGAAAAACGGGTGGAATGGTGTTGTTTTAACCCAAGAGGCACGAAATAGGCTCGAGTATAGTTTAAGCTTATTGAAAGAAGAAGAAAAACTTGTGGAAAGAAGACTTCATCTGATGGAACAGACTGTGCGGGATACTGAGAGCATGGTGCGTGAAATGAGTGCAACTAGATCAGATGGAAGCTCAATAAAGGCTACACAAAATAATCGTCAAATGGAGTGTTCTCCCATTATTCCAGGTACAAAACCTGGGAACTTAGGCGATAGTACTTTAAGTGCGGAAAAAAGTACCCAAGATGAAGTGTTGGATATCAATGAAGATGAGCTTTTGAATCTCGACGATGATGGGTGGTTTGAAGAACGGCGCAAGGATCCAATCGTTCAAGACTACATCAAGGCGTTTGAGATGCTCATTAGCCAACCTTCGGCTTTATCTGTAAGCAACCAAAATGTGCCATCTATTACTCAAAAGGTTTGTAGCTTTTTTTTTACTCCTTTTGTTTCTCATGTTCAAAGAAAACATGGATCTGAATGAGTTTGTCATGAACGTATTTCGCCGCCTTTCTAATGCAAAAAAACTATAACTAATTGACAAAGCACAAGTTAGAATAATAAAACATATTTTTAAAAACTACCGACAGCTACCAGAGGAATCAGTTTTCAAGGAAGAGGACTTTCCTGCCTTAGGTACAGCTTCAAACGAAGTCAGTAGACGAGCTCTAATGCCCAATGTTGTTGGTCAGTGGGTGCTAAGACCTTGTACTTCCTCTGTTTATGTTGAGCAAAAAGCGATACATGAAGAGTATCTCAGAGAAGATGAAGTCGAACTCCTCATTGAGAGGGGAGATCTTTTCAAATGCACCTTGCAGGTAGGCTGTGAGTTTTACAGTCGTTGATCTTATGAAGTATTAATGAAGACTAATATGACGACGGTGGTAGTGGGGATGATGGTGATGATAATGAAGATAAAGGAGATCCTGACAGTGATGGTAGGGATGACGATGATGGTGATGATGGTAGTGGTGGTGACCGTGATGGTGGTATTGGTGGTAATAAAGACATTGGTGATAGTGGTAGTAGTTGTAATAATGACGATTGTTATGGTGATATAGTGTGGTAGTGGCAATGATGACGATGATAATAGTGTGGTAGTGATGACGATGATGATGGTGGTAGTGTGGTAATGGCAATGAGGACGATAATAGTGTGGTAGTAGTGAAGATGATGATGATGGTAGTGTGGTAGTGGTAATGATGACGATAATAGTGTGGTAGTAGTGAAGATGATGATGGTAGTGTGGTAGTGGTAATGATGACGATACTAGTGTGGTAGTAGTGAAGATGATGATGATGGTAGTGTGGTAGTGATAATGATGACGATAATAGTGTGGTAGTAGTGAAGATGATGATGGTAGTGCGGTAGTGGTAATGATGACGATAATAGTGTGGTAGTAGTGAAGATGATGATGATGGTAGTGTGGTAGTGGTAATGATGACGATACTAGTGTGGTAGTAGTGAAGATGATGATGGTGGTGGTGTGGTAGTGGTAATGATGATGATGATAATAGTGTAGTAGTGGTGATGATGATGATTGTTGTGGTGTGGTAGTGGCAATGATGACGATGATAATAGCATGGTAGTGGTGATGATGATAGTGATAATGATAATGGATGAAGAATTAAAAAAAAACTACTGCTGTTTTAGATCGATGAGAGAAGTGGCGGTACCTCAGCGATTGCCAAGGTTGATGATCCGTTATTTCCCAACGTTTGTATTGCCAACCGAATAAACATGAACCGTGCGTTCCATTGTGACGTTGTTGCTGTGAAGTTGTTAGGTACTCCTCATAAGGATTCAGTAGTGAAGGGTAAGGTTGTATCCGTTATAACAGAGGTGCATCACAGGGAAGTGGTTTGTAGAGCCGATCTAGTTGACAAGAATATCATGGTACCTATTAACAAGACTAATCCGAGATTCGTCGTCTTGCAGAACAAAGATAATGAAGGTAAGCACTTCATTAGTAAAAGATTAACTTGATACTTGAAAACTTTTCTTCACCGATTATTAAAATAGAAATATAAGCCAGTCTTGGATAATAATTCAGTTCTTTTATTTCCTTTTCTTCTGATCATTAGCGCTAGCCTTGCACTATTTGTGCGGCTGCAAGAGTGCCTGGTAGACCGGCGTGAGTTTTTCACTCTGGTCCTTGTCTATTAAAGTTTTGCACTGATGGATGTTGATCGTCTCCTTGGTTTGTCGTGTAAGAAACATGCACTCCCCATCAACTATACAGGTGTTCTCTTAAGCGATATGTCCTTTGGTATGGGTGTGGCTGGATACGGCTGATTTACCATGAGCCTGGGTTAAGACTTACTATGTTATTCAAGCCTCGCTTCTGATCTTCTCTTTCTCCAATTACTTTAACCATTTCTGTTGTATATAAAATAATACATCATATACTCTGGCCCAGTGAAAGCAGTTCAGAGTTAGTCTTAACCAGAATATGATTGAGCACCAAAGGCGCAGGTACACTCGGGGAAGTCAATTTGAAATTTAGTTTCTCTAAAATGCACATTTTGCGCATTCTCAAAAAAAGTTAAAGAAAAAATGAAACAAAATTTACGTTTAAAAACGCATGTGTTTAGCAGTAAATTGACATTTATTTCAGTGCAGTAATGGATATAACCAAATAATTGCTTTTCAACCGTTTGTTGAAACAACTTACGACACACCGATACGGAAGTAAAACTGTGTGTCGATGATGTGTTTTAGCTGACACATGGGAAAGTGATGACAGCAGTGGTAAAAGACCCTTTGGATTAAATGCGATAGATACAGAATAACTTAATAAATTTTCTTTTTGATTTCTTCGATTGATGATGGTGTTCTTCGCTTGAAGGGTTAAGATGAACTAAATTGTTTATATTTCAGAAATCGAGACAGATGGCAAGTTATTTGTGGTGAAGCTGGTGAAATGGGGCGCCAACTATCGCTATCCTCTGGGTTTGGTGGTGAAAACCATGAATGAAGGAACCAACTGTCGCTTAGCTTTACCTGTCTTACTAGCTGAATATGGTATCAAACCAAGGCCACCAAAACGTGTAGTAACAGAAGTGAGACAACGTTATCCCAAAACGTGGCAGATTCCCGAGCAGGAAAGGAAAAAGCGCCCATACTATAAAGATGCTATTACCATGGATCCCGAAGGTAGCTATTGCATTTATTTATCCTCTAGTGTTACGAGATAAGAGCGATGTGGTTTGCGCAGTTGATAAGATATCTGTTTTGCAACCTCAAGGTCCCCAGTTTGATTTCCGGCCCTGCTGAGATTTGAATATTTTTTCGATCTTCTTTTCTGCCTAAACTTACTCAGCTTTTCATCCTTCCGGGGTAGGTAAATGAGTACCAGCCTCTTCTGGGAGCTAACCTGAGATGGATTAGTGTCCCGTTCAGGGGAGTCAAGACTCTCATCCGCTTAACACTACAGAAACCGGAGATAAGCACCGGCTTCATGGGCCACTTGGCTTGTAAACTATTTAGCTTAGCTTTTAGCTTGTCTTACAAGATGTAATTGTAATTGCTAATTTTACCCGAAATATTTTGTCAGAAAACTTTTCATTTTTTTTACCCATGTTCAGGGTCCTTTGAATTGGATGATGCTGTTACCGTGAAGAAAGCAGGTAATTCTTACGTGCTGGGTGTCCATGTGTCGGATGTTTCATATTTTATTGCAAAAGGCAGTGGCCTGGATGAGTCTGCTGCCGCTCGTGGAATGTCAGTTCATCCCGACCCCAAGCTCATTGCAACACTTCCCATGTTTCCTAAAGAGCTTGCCTCGGAGCTGTGCAGCCTAGTAGCTGGAAAAGATCGCCTCGCCATAACCGTCATTTTTACTGTGAGTGAGGATGGCAAGATGACCAAAGCTCCAGACATTCATCGCAGTATCGTTTCCTCACGCTCACAAATGAGCTACGAACAATGCACGAAGGTTGGCAATTTATTCATTAGTTGGTAGTGTAACATTGTTATCTGCCGTTGATCAAGTCATGGTACCTACAAAAATGTGATGGGTGGGTTTTTTTGAAAAAGCAAACCGTTTTACGGATTGTTTATATAAACAATCTCTCGAATAATCATATGTGTGCATTTCTCACATTCCGTTACAAGAATCGACCTGTCATTGGATAAAAGATATTATTACTTGGTACAGACTTAAAGCAGACATCAACTTTTTCCTATTAATGTTTTGATATCCGAATTCATTGATGCCATAAAAGAAAATTAGCAAAAAGAAAAGAAGCGGATGTTTTATAATTAATAAACTTTTATTCTGGCTTCCTCAGCTATCGAGAGTTCTTGGCTGATAGAATTCCATTAAAGTTTTACAGTCTCCTAACTGTTCATTTTGGACTATTTTATACCTGGAGATATTATAATTTGCTATATACATGCCACCAAGAAGACTTTATTGACTTTATACAATTGTATTTTTACAAAATGACATTGTAATAGACTTTCTAAAGTACCAGCTTAAATTAATTTTTAACTCGTGGATATGTTGAAGGCATACAAATTAGTTATAATGGCACTCGTGTCACTCCTTTACTCCTTGTTTTTCTTTGAAGATGAATAGTTTCTCTATAGAAAGCTTCAAGATCAAAGAAATCATTATTTATATCATTATTATCATCATTTATCAGTAATAGCATAGCACAAAAACTCGAATGCACATGCGCAGTAGACACTTATGTTGCCAAATCAAAATTACCGATAGAATTGAATATTTTACATACAAATGGCTCTGAAACTAGTTAAAAATCGAGGATAAAACTGAAAATTATCCGAATAGCATAGTTTATCGTAGAGGCCGAGAGCTATTAAAGATTGATTCATGACTGCTACTCTTTTCAAAGCTTTGTCTAATTGCTTTGTGAGTTCGAGAATCACTGTGTGCAGTTTCATCTTTTGTTTTTTCTCGCTCGAGAAAATCATCTTTTCTTTTTTTGTTGCATTTTTTTAACTTTTATTCTGAGCTTAAAACTAAAAGACATTAGGATAATTTGATGTTTTGAGACGTTTTGGTTGATCAAAACAAAACAAAGTTTTGTCTCGACTCGGTTCCATATTCGATTTTTTTCTCACCTTAGGTTTATTTGACTCCTATTTTAGCTTATGCCAACCTATTTTCTGTTCCTTGAATAATAAATTTTTATTCAATAGATAACCGTAAACTTGCACTTTAAAACGAGAACCTGAAGTATATATATATCAACGAGCTAGCCTAGCACCGCTTTGATTAGTTAAGTTGTTTCCCTACCTTAAATTGTATGTTAATGAAATGAATGTGATAAAGAATAATATCGGACTCTATATGAACTTGCTTGACGCGTGATTTAACAGATGACACCTGGTTAGATGCTTGGCGTCTCCTATTGTCAATTTCTTGTACTATCTTCTGTCAGTTACGTTATAGAAGCACTCATGATCAGCTATAAAAGGGCAGAGACCATTGAGGTGATATATTTATTGCATGTAAAGGAAGAAAAAACTGTTAAGCCTAGTTCACACTTGTGAAATAGCATAAGCATAAGATAAGCACAACACAAAGGTAAAATAGATAGTGTGAACAGACGCGAAATAGCATAAGCATAGAATAAGCACAAGAACAGAAAAACAAAACTTTCCGTTCTTCTTGTTGCAATTTTACGCTTGTTTCATGCTTATTTTGTGGTGTGAACAGGACAGACATTGATGTAAAATAAGCATAAGCTTCTCAGCCAATCACAGAACGCGATAACAAGCTTCTTCCCAGGCTTCTCTCAGGCTCCTTCCCAGCCTTGTTCACACTTGTGAAATAAGCACCAGCATAAGCAAAGAACACAACACACAGTCCATTTTGCGCACGCTTATTTCACAAGTGTGAACCAGGCTTTATTGTGCAGCTGAAACAATCTTTCTCCGTTCTCTGAGCAACAGCTTTATAATTGTAAAGAAAGCGTTCCACAATGCGTTTTCATGTACACATGTAAAATAGCTGAATATCCGTTGGTATTTCGCATTCAATTTCATTTTCTTTTAAACATCTTGTTTTTTTCATGAAAACGTGTTGTGAGAATATGCTTATGTACAAATTAAGGGGACCCTGATTCTATATGTCTCGTGTTTAAGGGAGGACACCTTCACTGTATCCATTTTACTTTTGGTTTTCTTTGTGGGTCGAATTATCAAAAAAGAAAACAAATTAGAAACTCCCATTTTCAACTGGTAATTGTTAATTTTATATACAAAAGCAGCAATCTTTCTAGAAACGTTTGTAAAATACATTATTCTCTTCTTTCGCTTGCTACCTAGATTTTAAACAATGATTTTGTTGGCGAAGTTGATGAATCTGTCAAAGAAACCCTCACCATTCTCTCACGCCTCACAAGAAGAATGGCTGCCGTACGTGTCCGGAATGGCTCCTTAGTAGAGTTAGACTTGGTCAAATCAAATGAACCCCAAGCTCGTAATATTGTGGAAGAGCTCATGTTGCAGACAAACATCGCTGTGGCTCGTAGACTGCTGGAATACGAAGATACACTTACCATTGCTCCCTTGCGCCGCCAACTTCCTCCCAAAGATTCTGCGTTCATCGATCTACACAAGTGGTGTGCATCACATGGCTTTGCTACTGCTCACTGTTTCACTTTGAACCATATTTTTAGCGATTATCCACCCCAGGACAACTCGGCTAATTTAGATGTTGCAGACTGGGAACGCGTATCAGTGGCATTAGATACGAAGGATCATTTAAGGTTTCTATATCTTTTGTTTGGGTTTGTTTCAAAGCTAAATAATTTAAACTTCACGGCTGAATAGAATACATTGCCACTTTCGGTAATATATTATTGCGCATCATCGTTTTAGCTCTATTAAGTGAAGTACAGTAGAAGCAGGGTGATGTAGAATTCCACCAAAGTTTGTTGTTTTGATCTATTGTATAAATAGATAAACGTGTATCTTCGTTCTAAGAAATGACGAAAGAAGTTAAGAGCAGATTAAAAACAGCTTGATATGATCTGAGGAAAGACGCAACGATGCAAATAGTAAAAATGTTTATTCATTTGAATTATTTCTTCTTACTATTTTTAATCTTAATTTATAATTAGCGAATCCTATTGCCCATGATTCAGGCAGTGGCTATGAAGTGTTTGACGGGGGAATATTATCTTATCTGCACCACAAGTGACCCATCAAGACCACGTAAAGATGATAAAGATGACGATGATGATGAGGATGATGATGATGATGATGCAGATGATGGTAAGAATGAGGATGTTGATGATAGGGATGATGATGATAATGATGGTGCGAATGATGGTAAGAATGAGGATGTTGATGATAGGGATGATGATGAGGAGGATGGTGCGGATGATGGTGAAAATGAGGATGTTGATGATAGGGATGATGATGATGATGATGATGGTGCGGATGATGCTAAGAATGAGGATGTGATGATAGGGATGATGATGATGATGGTGTGGATGATGGTGAGAATGAGGATGTTGATGATAGGGATGATGATGATGATGATGATGGTGAGAATGAGGATGTTGATAGGGATGATGACGATGATGGTGCGGATGTTGGTAAGAATGAGGATGTTGATGATAGGGATGATGATGATGATGGTTTGAATGATGGTGAGAATGAGGATGTTGATCATGGGGATGATGATGATGATGATGATGATGATGATGATGCGGACGATGGTAAGAATGAGGATGTTGGTGATAGGGATGATGAGGAGGATGGTGATGATAATGGAGATGATGGTGATGATGAAGATGTGGATGCAAATGATGGCGGAAATGGTGAGGATGTTGATGATGAGTATGTGGATGATGGTGAGAATGGGAATGGTGAGGAGAAGGATGAAGATGGTGAGGATGATGCGGATGATGAGGATGAGGGTGAGTATATCAGGAGGATGCAGTCACACGGACTTGCTGTTATTCAGAAAGTTATTGTCAGTTTCTTTTTGGAAAGACATTTTTTCAGTAGGTGTGGTCAAAACGTTGTTACAACCTTTGTATTTAATACATACTTGTCTCTTAATATTAATAATATTACCTATTATTACTTATCTCAATATTATTGATATTACCTATTATCACTTGTTTTAATATTATTAACATTACCTATTATTACTTGTCTTGATGTGAACAACCATTACCTCTTCAATAAAATTAACATTCAAGGTATTGTTTTATATATGCAAAAAATAAAAAAAGGATTTGGCTTACTTTCTCATTTTGCTTTAGGTTGACACAAGCAATGGTGCGACAGAACTTGTACTCTGACATCGGTGCTGCACTAGCGCAGTTGAACGCTATTCAGGAACGTAGCGAGTATGTGATTGCTGCTGACTCGTGTAAAGAATATCGTGGGCACTTCTCGCTTGCTGTTGATTGTTATACACACTTCACTTCTCCTCTTCGTCGGTACTTTGATCTTGTTGTGCACAGAATGCTAACTGCAGCACTCAACCGAACCTCATCCCCCTACTCAGCAGATGAACTAAGGTTGGTTGGTACGTTATGAAAAATTATAATTAAGGGTTAGTTACTGGATGGGAGTAGTTTGTTTACATATACACCCACGCGATATAATGAACGAGAAATCTGAATAATGAACGAGGCAAAAGCCAAACTGAAAGTGAAAGTAACTAACCTTTTAATATGCAATCTGAGTTCACAGCATCGCAAAAGTGCGCCTTACATAACTTAACGAACTTGAAGCAAAAGTTTGACCAAACAAAAATCTTTAAATTAAATAAGTACATAATTAAAATAGCATATTTAGTTCAAATAAAGTAACATAGAAATCACAAAAAGTTGTACACGAAGAAAGATTTTAAAAAGATAGAACTTAAATATTGACGTGAAAAAGATCATTTTCAGAAGCAAGTAGCGATCTCTTTCACTGAAATTTGTAAAAAGCTGAAATTAATTCGTAAAAGAAATGTAGCGAATACTTTGTTTTAGAATTTATTAGCATGTCCTTTGGGAAGGATGTTCAATGCTTTAATAAAACATTAGAAGAACACAGCCAGTATTTTAAGTGTTTTCACACGTCGCCATACCCGATTAACTAAGTACTGAATCGCCATCTTGAAGTAATCTTGTAAAAACAAGTCAAATTAAAATGTTTGCCACCATAAAACAAACCAATTTCAGCAATTGTAAATCCGGTATTCAGTAATTGCGGCAAAGGATTGAGTTCCATTTTAAAAAATAGGCACGCAAAGCGTGCATGTAGCTACTGTTTTAATGGTTCATAATGTGCGAGGTATGAACAAAATGTTATTTGAATGAGGTTGTGATAATTTATTATCAGGGGGTGATTTAATACACGAGTATCTGTATACCTTATAAAAAAGGTAGTCCACTTCTACTGCATTGTGAAAAAAATCAAGAGTTAATGTCCACTTGAGAAGAAAGCTTAATAATGAATAAGCAGCTATGAGTAAAATTAATTAAACAATGTACAACATTTTTATTCATGATATCATTTTGTTGATCTTTAAGCAGCAACCATGAACATTATAACATTATTTTTATAGATATCAACGTTTCATAAAAAATGCTTTTAAACATGGTGTCATAGATTAATCTAATGGTTAATAATAAACAAAACGTAAATCTTAACTATATAATATAACTATAATCATAGACTTTTTTGTCATCAATATGTAATAATTCTTTTCTAATTGCTTGATATCATTGTGTCTTGTCAAAAGAACTTTGTGTAGATATCAGCGTTTCATTAAAATGCTAATAAACGTGGTGTCAGATTAATCTTTGAGATAAACGTGAATCTCAACTATATACAACTACAACTAGGGTTTGAGACTTCTTTGTTATCAATATCTAACTATAACGAGGCACGATTGTTTTGTGTTGTTTAATTTTTGTAGTTGTAGACTAAAAAATGTCATTGAAGAAATTATGCAATTATCTTGGACGCCATATCCACAACTAATTTCTGTTCGCCAGCTTTTAGCAGCTTCTTTTTTAGTTCATCGATGTTTATTTCTTCAGCCAGCCTGTCATCATTTTGGCTTGTCAAAAAACTTTGAATGCCGTCAGTAAATGACGTGTATCTTTCGATTTTTCCTTGTTTTTGTCTTACAACCAAGTGGCAAACCAGTTTGGTCTTAAGCATCGTTGTTAGAGTCGTAATACCACACCCAGCACAAGTAACTGTTTCTTCTTCGTTATCAATTTCAGCAGTCCTGTTACACAATACACAGGAGCATGACTTCCTGATATCTACACCAATGCAGTTTCCCACAACTACATTGTCCTTCAACTGCGGTGCATCCATATTAACATTAATGTCATCATCAATTTGATCAATAATTGTGTCTTCAGTAGTGTTCAAGTATTTTTGGTCATCAAAGATCCTTACTGTTAGGTTTTTGAAGTGGTAGCACTTCCCTGCGCTTACTTTGTTTATAAGACTTTCCCATAGAGTTATTTTAAAAGATTCGGAAGTATCTGCTACCATGCAGTTAACCATACATTTCTGAACACCATTCTTAACAATAGCCATTTTTTCTTCTTCCTTGGTCATAATCTTAACTTTCACATCTACAGTGTCATAAACATTCTTCTTAAGGGCTTCTTGGACAGTGTATAAGTTGTTATCAAACTCTTCATTGTAAGGGAAGTTGACTTAAGTTGTAGGCATCATTTTGGACATTTTTCCAATAGTGTGTTCTTCGACACTACTGCTGAAACGTTTAAGAAGACTTTTCTTGGTGTCTACAATCTTGACTGGGGCTTTTGACTCAAAAGCTTGCTGTAGATTCAGTCTCTTCTTTGGCGAATAGCATACAAGGCGGATGACCTGATCCTCCGCAGTTTGCAATTGGCAATCGAATCTCGACAATGGCTGCTTATTTTTAGTGTTGTGGGAATCTTTTACTCTGCTTAACTTATGAATATAACCTTGAACAGCTGCATAGAGAAAAAATAAAAACAATGTTATCGGTATATTCTTTCATGAATCTATGTCATAATGAGAACTTCTTTTAAACCTAACATGAAAACATTGAAATAATACAAGAGATTATTTGGATGGTATCCATAATGGATTCGGGCATAGAGTAGGGTGTTAAGATAGGGGTATATTATGGAAAAAAACTAAGATTACTCGGAATCTAGGAGGCTTATCTTGGATTTCTTGATTAGAAAACATTAAAAAAATAGAAAATGTTACTTACTTTGATTGTACTGGGTTTGTCCATCTCCGTTGCTGCTGCAAATGAAGTAAAGTTGAAAATGGTGGTTAAAACAAAGTGATGCAAACTACAAGCAACTGTTTGGATTTCCATGGACTATGCGCAGCTGTCGTGTGATGCATAATAGCAGGACGTTATTTCTGCACTGTAATCAGAGGTACAAATGGTTTGATATGATAGTCATCAACTTACCTTGAATGGTATGACTGTGTCATGGTTACAGTTTGAAACTGTGGAAAAAATTATTACCAAAATTAAAGAAATGTGAATGAACATAACAAGATAATTTTATAAGAAATATATATGTATTATTGATGCCAAATAAAGCAAACTTGAAACTTGAAACATACAGTTTAAATCTTTGCTCTTGTATGGGAATTGCTACTTTCTCAACAGGAATTTAATGTTTCGGAAAGGAAACAATATATATTTGTCTTCCTGAAAATAATGAAACAAAACATCTGCATGTGGTAAAATTCCAGCTTAAGCAAGATGTAGTAAGTTGAAGTACGCGTAGAAACAATGGTTAGTTGATGAGTGATTCACACAATAAAAAAAATCAATATATGTTTCATGAGCTAAAAGTCCTACATGACTCCTAATTAATGTTTCCCAAAGGAAATCAGGCCCATAGCTGGGGTGTTTCAAGGAAGTTCATATCCATTTGTCTGATTAAAAATGTTTAGCGTAGAGTGGGGGTAGGAAAGAAAAAGCGCTTTTAATCAAACGTCAGTTTGGATCACTCTAGTATTCCCTAATATACAAAAAGCTAGAGCAATATTGGTATAACACTATCCTGGTAATCCAAGAGTTGGTGCTCAGTTAGGTTGACAACAGCAAAAAAGAAAAACATTTTGCGCCTCAAGGGGGTTTCGTGCGAACCCCTCAACCCCCCACCCCCTCCTAAGGGCCTGGAAATGATTTATAATTGTCTTCCTCCCATTCCCTCCCAAAACAAACAAAGAAACAAAGAAAAATTTACATTTGGTAAAATATGACTTTCTTACCTTATCGATTGTAGAAACACTGCTTAATGAGTGATTCACACTATAAAAAAATCAATCAATGTTTCATGAGCTTAAGGTCTAACATGTCTCCTAATTGTGTTTTAATAATCTTACAATGAACTTTTGTAGTAATTAAGTCTTTAATAGCAGTCCATAAAAATAAATGTAATGGGGCCTGTTCAACTGACAAAACTTGTTTTGGGGCACTGAAGCAAGGCCAACTCGGTGAACATTTTTTTTTCACATGAAATTAGACAGCATTGGTGGGTTATCAAATGTTTTATGTTGTGCAACTTGATGAGAAATGCATTTTGTCAAATTCATGCAAATGACTAAAAACCATTAATTAGTACATAAATTGTTTTATGATCAGAAAAAAATGTCTCCCAAACATTGGCCTATATTTTATCCTCAGGCATATTAGTATATATATGGTCAATGCAGGTTTTATTGTCTGTTGTGTTGCAGGATATAAGTAATTATAGATAATTCTGGAGCAGCATAGATAGGAGAAAGGCAAAGTTTGTATTCATTTCTAAGACGTTCCATTTCATTCTCAACAGCAGGACTCACAGTTTTCTTATCTTCACGTACACAGTTGTAAATAGATTTGTAAATTATATACACCGTAGAAAAATGAATAAAAGACTGACGTTTCGGACTAAAGTCCTTCGTCGAAGTGACACCTGCGGGCAGTTTATCTTCATTTTCACTTTCATTATCTTCATCATCTATTGTGTCAGAGTTACTATTACTGCTCTCAGCATCTTGTGCAGATTGTTCACTACAAGGGTCATTCATATTTTGTTGCTGTTCAATTTCTTTGTCATATTGATTGGCCCATTGTGGATTTATAACAATGCCTTCATCTTTATAAAGACTGCTATTTCTGATCAGCCAATCTGCTGTTTGCACAACCTTTTGAGGCCGTACATTAAATGATAATGCAGATCTCGTATATTGGAGCTTTCTTTTTAAATTGATTTTTATTGTTCCAGCCTCACTTGGTAACCGTGGCAAGATGCTGACAGTACTTGCTACATCAGCAGGCACATTCACAATATTTCCATGTATTTTGAGTTGTTTTCCTCTAGGTGCTTGCATCAACTTTTGAAAAGCAATTCTTGGAGCTAGTAATCTACATTCCAATTCATTCAAATCAAAGAATTCTGGTTTTCTTGGAAATGCCAAACCATTAACAACAGCACAGGGTGGAATTTAATTCTTTACTAAATGGCTACGGCATGTTTTACAAACCCATTCAGCATTACCTAGGCTTCTCCTTCCCTCAAGATATTCATGAATAACAGGACTTAGATCTTTTAGCTTTTCCGCATTTAATACACTCGGTCTATACCAAAGCTGGTCACAACAAAAATAAACAAAAATAAGTATAAACAGGACCTTCCGCAGCCATGTCGTGGAACTTTGAGATGGCTGACTCGATAGATACAAGTTTCTTTTTTGATTTATATGCCTTGTGTTTTTCATTGCAGATGTCATTCTGGACCTATAGTTTCTTTTGTATTGTTTTTGTTTTGTCTTTTGCTCAGAGGATGATATTTTTTCTCTATAAGCTTTTTGGTACTGGTTACGTTTTGACTTCTGCTCTGGAGATGCATTTGCTTCTCTGTATTTTCTCTTTAAATGTGCATTGTGTGTTATTCTATTGGCATCATCATTCAACAACGCATTTGAAAGTAAATGCATTTGAACCCTACAACTTGAGTTGGTTTTGGCTTTCTGTCACAGTATAAGTGCGTTTTCTTTTGGAACCGTATTTACATGTAGCTTCAGAAGAATTTCAAAAAAATTTCTTTTTGGAGCGAGCTCCTCGTTTCATAATATTTTATTCGTCTAAACGATGAAGAATCACAATACAAAACAAAGTAACATATAGAAATATAAAATACAACTTTAACATAGAATAAAGGAAACTAAACGAGTAAGTAAATTCACGGTAAGTCCCTTCTAGACGGGTAATAAGCATAAATGTTTGCACTGTTCAAATCTAGCATGAAACAATATGGCCGACTGTCCATCCACTGGTCAGCGGCTCTCTTTCAAAGAGCTAATGGTACTAACGAGTCAGCGGTAAACCCTACACTTTTGACCATTTCAGGCAAGGTGCTTTCAGTTAACAGTCCTATTGTTGAGCCATAGTGCATCTCTCCAATGTGTCCGATATATATAGAGCTTGTTGTCTCCGACAAATTTAGAGTTTGGACCAGTGTTAGCTCAGCAAAGTTTTCACTTGACTCTATGACATGAATTTTCAAATTCATAGCTTCTGCTATTGCCGGCATGATAATGTGATCACCCCAAGTACCCTCCAATGACATGTTACTTATATATTCAGACCAAGAAGTATTATCTACAACTGCACTTTCAATAAATCGCTCAGGGTTATTTTGCAAATACTGAATGCCTACTCCTCTGATTTCTAAATGACGATTTGCATCATGACATAACTGATGTGCTATGGCTCTAAAGAGGCAATTACCCATTCCTCCAACCTTAAGCGCCCTTAATCCATATCTTTGTAATCTGCAGTTAAACACAAAATTGGAACTTTCTTTACACTTCATTTGCTTTGTTGATGGTCCAGGATTGAGTTCAATATCACCACTGAGCAATATATTTCTTTTTGATGCATCATATTTCACTGTTCGAGTTAGACTTTTCCAAACATAATTGCTAGAGAAGCTGTCTTGTTTCTTAGCAAATGTGATATTCCATTGTTTATAGTTAGAGGCAATGCTGTACAAAACAGATGAAACTGGAACAGATTTCCTAATAAAACGTTTGCATTTTTTCTCATTTTAAGGGTTTTAATAACCCTTTTTAGTGTCACTCTAGATGGTTCCCTATCTCTAACTCTGCACCTCAGACGAACATGTGACCGACAAGCTCGAATGACATTATTGGCACACTTTTCATGGGTTAATAATGTATTTTAATCACAATTAATCAGTACTTCATCATCACTACCCAAATCAGACATAGCTTTCAAGCTTATGCCATTGTTCAGAAAACTATTTTCATCTACTTCATGCTCAGCATCATGGCAGCCAACAAGCCCATTCTCAGTGTTCACAACGGTCATGGACTCAAGCACAGCGTGGTGACGCTTGTCTTGAAAAATTGTTTCCATTTGTGGGTCAATTGTGTCCCGAAGGACCGTATTTATTCTTATAAGGAAGTTCATGTTTGGACTGTCGAGAATGAAATGCTTTGTAATACAAGCAAATGTAAAGAACTAATAGTGCGGAAAAAATCTAACGTTA
>JANCMA020626880.1:0-19493 GCA_024336925.2 Zoanthus solanderi
AAAAGGGTTAGTTACTTTCAGTTCGTAGTTTGTTTACAAATACACCCACTTGCTGGCAATATAATGAACTCGAAATTATACATAATGAACTCGTCTTTCGCCTCCTTCATTATTGAGATTTCTCTTTCATTATATTGCCAGCGCGTGGGTGTATATGTAAACAAACTACTCACATCCAGTAACTAACCCTTAAATAATTCACGGCTTAGACTTCTTTATTTGTTGAATAATAACAACTTTAGTTCTGGATTTCCCCAGTCCCTGACAAGGAACAAAGGTGGAACATCATCGTATTGGTTATTACTGGTATCATCATCATCATCATCATCATCATCATCATCATCATCTTCATCATCATCATCATCATCATCATCATCATCGTCATCATCATCATAGTCATCATCACCATAGTCATCATCATCATCATCATTATCATCATCTTCATCATCATCTTCATCATCATCATCATCATCATTATTATTATCATTATCATCATCATCATCATCATCATTATTATCATTATCATCATCATCATCTTCATCATCATCATCATCATCATTTCCAATAGCAGTACGTTGTTGTTAAATGCATTAATGTTTTGCCTTTTACGCTAGAAAAATTTTGTTGCAACCATGACAAAGGAAGGGACGCTTGCAGATGCACAAACTGATCGAATCCTAAGACAGCATCAGAAGCAGGTTGATCGACTGAACGAAAAGATTGAACTGTAAGTGTTTTAGCGAGACTTTTTATTGTTTTCCATGGTGGCTTAGCGTAGTATGGGCGGGCATGGTTGGTGCAGTTGGTAAGATCTCTGCTTTCCGACCACAAGGTCCCCAGTTCGATCCCGGTTCTGCCGAGATTTAGAGAAATAAACTAACTCATCTTTCCATCCTTCCGGGGTAGGTAAATGAGTACCAGCTTCTGCAGGGAGCTAACCTGCGATGGATTAGTGTCCCGTCCAGGGGGAGTCAATGAGTCTCATCCACTTAACACTACAGAAACTGGAGATAAGCGCGGGCTCCATGGGCCACATGGCTCGTAAAGGATTTAGCTTAGTATAATGCCCAAAGCAAAAGTTTAACACAACATTCACAATATGCTCCTTCAGAGACTCTCCGAGGCAAACGAATATATTGATCTGTTGGATTTGAATACGCCTTGACAACTGAGCTCATAGTACCTCCGAGATATAATGAGGTCAGTTACAAGGCAGTATAATATTGTTGTTCTAGCTTTTCGTGTAATCTGCCTAATTTTCCGATCCTGTGAATCTTTGTCTTTTGGTTTGTAGGGTGGCCTTACGATGGAAGGTGACCTAGTGGTTGGCTGGGTGGCTTATTAGTTGGCAGAATGGCCTAGTGGTTGGCTGGGTGGCTTATTAGTTGGCAGAATGGCCTAGTGGTTGGCAGGGTGCAGCGTTGTAACTTAACGTTTTTGACCATTTGCCATCGGGGAAAGTTAGAGTTGAAAATTGGTTGCCCTGAATGAAGTTTACTTGCCCAGTATATCTGAGAGCCATGTTGAACTTTTCCACGTGTGAAACTTGCTCGTGAATGAATTTTACTTGCCTTAGGCAAGCGGCAAGCGTTAAGTTACAAGACTGGGGGTGGCCCAGAGGTTGACAGGGTTGCACAGTAATTGACGAGGTTACCCGGAATTGAAGGGTTACATACTAGATACTAGAACTGAACCCTCTATTCTTTGTACATAATTAATATATCATATACGTTTTTTTTAAAGACTTCTTATGGTTACCCAGTAATTTATTTATTTGTAACTAGATATTGTTTTTCTATCCCATTTAAATTGCAGCGAAAAGGAGACACAGATGCGAAAAATAAGAGAAAAGATTGAAATAAAGCAGTTAAAGAGAGAACGGTAAAGCGTCATGTTAATTGATAATGAACGTACCTGGACTTTTATTTTTAGCTTGTCAGTTCATTTACAACCTTTCTAGTGGCCCTAAGATTTGAAAGAGGGGAACTGGGAAGAGTCAAGAAAACCTTGAGAACATTTTTTCCCCAGCCTCCCTCCCTTAAGGGTTGCAGCACAAGCTATCTATGGATAAGTTCCGTGTGACCTTTCATGTCTTTCTTCCATCATATAGCATTGTTTCTTTTTAAAAATGGTTGTTCATTTGAGTCTGTGTGCTTTGGAACAATACATCCTTGTTTCATTTCTCTTTCAGAGCTCTGGAAGCTCAACGCGAAAAGGAGATTCAAGAAACAAAAGGCAAAGCATTGAGGTAAGTTGATGATTAATCAAAGTGATTTATGACCTAAGTCATTTTCCATTAGCAATAAAGTGATGTGGGGTTGTCTTTTAAGGATTACCTTTGTCTTTTCCTCAAGAATGACCCTGTACCTGTGTGCGTAGGTGCATGAGCCAGCAAAAACGATTATCTGTGTCGTGGCACAAACCAATAAAAATGTTAGCATGCACAGACATATTAAAAGAAGCGAGTCATTTCTGGAAGAGCAGTGGTAACAGGCTTAAGTATAAAATCAATAAAATCACTTTTATTTTGCTTGATGATTTGGGATGACCCAAATAAGGTCTAAATAATTTTTCTTCTTGATCTTGTCTTCTTCGATTCGCATAAAATGTCACATTGAATGTCTACTCAAAATTCAAACAGTGTGTATATTTAATCAGTGACCGTTGAGCTTGGGCGGCCTGTGTGCACGTGTTATCCGTAATTTTAGCGCATTTGCCCTTAAAGGATCCTTAAAAAATGGACTGAGTGAACTTAAAAAGTTCAGTTTTTGATGTCGTAACGTTTTCTGATAATAAATTTTAAATGCATTTCTAGCGACTTTAAAATCTCATATTTTCCCCCCAAAAAACTCCACCTGCGACTTTATTAATTGTACCCCCTCCCCTCCCGTTCAAAAACTTACTCCGTGGTCTCTGTTAATGTTTTTAAAACTGCCTCTGACTTACCACTTCAGAGGTACCTGCATGTACATAAAGAGTTAACCCGTTTTTAATTATTTAATGCCAGATCCGTTTCCAGTGCCTTGTTTGATTTGTTGGCGCAACAGCGGTTAAGGAAACAACAAGAGGTAGGTTAACGTAAAACCCCGAAAACAAGTCCAGTGAGCATAATCTCGAAAAGACATCCATCTCGAAAAGAAGCCCCTCTCTTGAGTTTGCAAAAATAATCTCAAAAAGAAGCCCATCTCAAACAGAAGCCCATCTCGAACAGAAGTCCATTGATAGTATCGGCTTCTTTTCGAGACAATAGATATTGGCTGAAAACAACGGCAGAGAAGCAGAAACTTACAATGGTTTATCATTTTGATCATTTAATATAAGCGGCTTTAAATCATTCTGTTGGCCAGACCAAAGATCTTCTTGTCTGTGTTGTTTTGATGAACGCCTTTGCAAATGGTGCCCTGATGGTATCCTTTATCTTGTAAACACATGGAATCCGCAGGGCAGTTCGATTTACTGAAGTTATTTTTTTGTCAGTATAATTTTCGCTTGCAAGCGGCTTTGATGATCATTCAGTAAGAACTAGAATTAATGTAGCAATGTTCCTTCTAACAGTACGCTAAACAATAAAAACGACTGATTTTGTATTGAAAATGTTTTAAGAAGTGCCGGCAATAATCATATTATTTACATCAATCATTTCGAAAATAAGCTCCCCTGTATTCTTTGCAAAAGTAGCCAATCTCGAAAAAAAGACCTTCTCAAAAAGAGCCCTAGTCTTCGAAAAGAGGCCCACCTCGAAAAGAAGCCCATCTCGAAAAGAAGCTCATACAAGGACCTTAAAAAGAAAAGAAAATCCAAGGGCTTCTTTCCGCGGTTTTATGATATGTTGATATACTTTTGAAAATCAAAGTTGGAACATACAAAACATCAAACGTCAAGTTTACGAAAATTAATTAATACGCTTATTAAATTCAGTGCTGTTTTTTTATGTTTTTGATAAAGCTTCGAGGGCCAAAAATGAAGAGTATATGCTCTAGTCGAATTATTTAAGTTAAGCCCGTAGCATTGCTTTTCTAAGATATTGATTTTTGTCAGTCATTTTGTCAGAGTTTTTCATTGCGGTTTTTTGCATAGTGCAAATCTAGGATGTTTAAGCTTTACATCGATACCAAATGTCCGATCTGTATTTGCAGAGTTTTAAAGGTTTGAAAGTTGGCTTTAGAATTGGACGATTTTTGCGCAAGTTGTCTAGGTTGCAGCTACCTTGACAAATGGGCCAGAATCGGTGATTTTTCGGCTCTTGTGGAAAAACCGTTCTTTCTCGTTGGATCTGAGTTTTTCATTGCGGTTGTCCGAACTGTATTTGCAGAGTTTTAAAGGTTTGAAAGTTGGCTTTAGAATTGGACGATTTTTGCGCAAGTTGTCTAGGTAGCAGCTACCTTGACAAATTGGCCAGAATCGGCGATTTTTCGGCTCTTGTGGAAAAACCGTTCTTTCTCGTTGGATCTGAGTTTTTCATTGCGGGTTTTTGCATAGTGCAAATCTAGGATGTTTAAGCTTTACATCGATACCAAATACGCATTTGTCCGCTCTGTATTGGCAGAGAACTCGGAGAAAAGGAATGTTTAGTAAAAGTCATCCAAAAGAACTAAGAAAGTTAGCCTATCAAACTGCAGCATTTGCCGTAAAGAGCCGTTTGTATTTTTCCAGCTGTTGTGTGTATCGTTATTATTGCGGGTGGAGAATCCACGAGCATCGATATGAATAGATGTGGGGGGAAAATCGCAATAATAAAAAGTCGTTTTATCCAGTCATATCACTGCTCATCTAATCGATTAAAAGTCGCTGAAAAATATTGAGTCAATATTGAGTATAATGAGATTCAAACTAGATTCTAATGAGATTCTTTTGTATAAAGATATAACCACCATGTGCGCTGAACTCGAACCTTATGAATATCACCAATTACTTTGTAAGTACAATGTTTTATGGGTGGGCGTGGCTGGCGCAGCTGGTAGGATCTCTGCCTTTTAGCCACAAGGTCCCCGGTTCTATCCTCGGCTTTGCCGAGATTCGAATATTTGTGCGACCTTATCTTCTGCCTAAGCTAACTCAGCTTTCCATCCTTCCGGGGTAACCTGCGATGGATTAGTACCCCATCCAGGGGGAGTTAAAGACTCTCATCCGCTTAACACTATAGAAACCGGAGATAAGCTCCGGCTCCATGGGCCACTTGCTCGTAAAGGATTTAGCTAGAAATGTTGTATAGTATTGTTTTAAACTTATTGAGATTAATACAAAATTTGATAGCTAAGTTAATAGCAAAACATGTTTTTGATCGACACAATGATCTTGAGATCATCTTTCATCTTAAAATGATCGCCTCAATCAAAAAACATTTTGTGCCTTTAGCTTAGCTAATATATTTTACCATGTATATATACTTGTATTATTTTTCCAACAAATGGCAAATGCAATTTTTAACATTTTCTCGTCTTGTTTTCTTGGTGAACAGGACCTACAGAATGAGATGGAAGTTGAGCTTCAGCGACAGGTGTCTCAGCTGAAACGCGATTTAGACGAACAGCTTGTTATGGATTTGCAGGTGAAAGAAATAACTACGTTCTATAGGTTTTTGTGATTGTAAAGAGGCCTAATGAGTCACGTTATCGTAACGTTGCCTCATATAAGTTTTACACCGTGTTATTCGTCGGAGTCAATGTGTAGGAGATAAATAGAGAGGTGGCTATATAGTGATGCACAAATTGATAGCGCAGTGAGATACGTATGTAGAAAAACAAACTGCCGTCTGATAAAGAACCTGGCACTTTTCGTTCTTCCCGCAAACCATTTTTAACCGCTCCGCGTACCTCTGTTACGGGCCCCAAGTCAACTCTCAACATTACCAGTTTTACAAATAGATAAGATTTACACCGTAGTAAAAATAGTTTATGAACTGACGTTTCGGACTGTAGTCCTTTGTCGGAGTGAATGCATGAGAGATAAATAAAGAGGTGGTTATATATTGATGTAAAGCAAGATAACGCAATGAAATAGGTATGTAAAATAACAAAAAGAAATAAAAGGATAGAAATGTGTGAGAAAAAAAATGTTGAAAAGACAAAAAGGTTTCGGGACAACAAAAGGTTAACAGAAAAAGAAACGTTCATTTATCCGTGGGGATTAAGAGTGCCCAAAGCGTGAATTAGTTGCATTTCTTTAGTTTTACGACAATCATTATCGACGTTGGTGACAGAAAGACCGAATGCAACAAAAATTAGAAATAGAATGATTAGAAGAATCCGCGCGTCGTATTTTCAACTCTCTTCACAGGGTTTAGAAATGTGATGAAACACTGTCTATCGTGTTTGATATATTACTTCTAAACTGGAATTTAATTAACGAGGTTATGGTAATAATTTTACGCGAGCTTCGTTAAGTATTTGTACAAAAACCCTCTTAAATTACGAAATAACATTCCAACAAGTTGCTTGCAAAGATAATAAGGTTACAAAATTTCCATCGATTATTTTATATGACATTGAATAATGGCTCATAAATTTACAAAGAGAACCAATTAACGTGGAATAAATTAACACAGTAATAAGGTAATTTATACGTTTGGTTTTCTATCAAGGAAGAAGAGAAGAATTTCATGATCAACTTAGCCGAGGTCAGTCAGGTATCAGAGGAAGAATTTTTGAAAACATTGAAGGCTTCAGCTTCTGGTATGTACGAAGAGTTGTTTGATTAAACAATTGCAATGGCAAAAGCATTGCCAGACAAGTTTCAAAACTTAATTTACACGTCTTGTAACGTTACGAAAGTAAAAGTTCGCTCAACAAACGCATTTAAATGTGCCTTCCCGGCCTATACAAAATTTCAAGATCTTAAAACCCGTAAGCCCTTTTTATTGTTATGGTTTATGAAAATTAGTCATTACACAGAACTAAACCCTTTTTATATCTAACAAAAAATGAAAAATAAACATTTTTGAGAGTTACCTTGTTTGTTGGAATAAGCGCTTTCTATCGAATGGGAGCACTCCTCAAAGAAGAATTAAAGTCCAAAAAAGTTGTGTTGCTAGTTGTTGTTTATCTAATAAACGCGCCTCACCTTCAAAAAAAAATATGAAGTCGCTATAAAGTATCGCATCATTGATATATCTGATCAGACATAATTTAATAGAATGCTGCTGAAAATAAATAGCAAAACAGTTACTTTTCATCAGCAGGATACCTAAATTGCTTGCAAATCTACAATTGGTTTCGGCGCGATTAAATCCTGACGATCTCTTGCAGTCCATTAAAATAACTTGAATAATCCTTCATCTGCAAAATGTTTTTAGTCAAATTTCTTGCAAAATATTTCTTTGTGTTCGATAATAAAGGCTTCCGGGAGTAATCATGCTTTCAGAAACGTGTAAAAGAATTGAGAGTTCTACAAGCTTAGTAAGTTTTTATTGGTTGCTCAGTGCTACTCGTGCTGCTGAACTTTTTTTCCGATACTGAAGATCTTGATATCAAAGGTTGGCCACCAGGAAGCTTATTGCTTGAACTGATTCCGTGACATTGAAATGGATATCGATAAAGATAACTAAGTAAATACAAGAACAAATGTATTGTTCAAGTTTTTTTTTGGCTCTCGGCGCCTATTCGAATAAATACGGTACAACAGTGTTATTGCCAACTTTCATATCGTGAGGGCCTGGGTACAAGTCCCCTTAATTCTTAATTGCGAATTACGACGTTGCGGGTTGAGAACATTAGATTTCTATAGTATATACGAAGGCCTCAATCTGCTATACAACAGTTTTTGGTTTATAGCGGGTTGGTTTATAGTGGGTTGGTTTATAGCGGTTTGGTTTATAGTGGGTTGGTTTATAGTGGTTGGGTTTATAGTGGGTGGGTTTATAGTGGGTTGGTTTATAGTGGGTGGGTTTATAGTGGGTGGGTTTATAGTGGGTTGGTTTATAGCGGGTTGGTTTATAGCGGGTGGGTTTATAGTGGGTGGGTTTATAGTGGGTGGGTTTATAGTGGGTTGGTTTATAGCGGGTTGGTTTATAGCGGGTTGGTTTATAGCGGGTTGATTTATAACGGGTTGGCTTATAGTGGGTTGATCAACCCGTTGAGGCCTTAGTGTATACTATAGAAACTTAGTGTTGTCAACCCGCTGTAGCAGTTGATCAACCTGCTCTAGCGGGTTTCGACTTTTGTCATTTATGTTATGCTTGTGCAGGATTGTCCGTAACCCATACGTTTCTTAAGAAAAGTTTGTGTTTTAAAACAGCTATAAATATTTAACTATTTAACACCAAACTTTAGGATTTTGCTATTTACATTGTGGTCATTCTTTCCACATAGGTCTTATTTCGCAATTATGAGAATAACGGAAACTGTGCCCAGGCCCTCACAATATGAAAGTTGGGATTAGACCCTATTCAAAAATGGCGGCGGTTTTGATATTCTTTTGTCTACATTCAAATTAGCCCAACTAACCTCGATTTGAAAAACATATTCTTTTGAAAGTTTAACTCAAGAATGAGGCCAGCTGGTTTAATTTGAATGAAGGCCATAGAATGCTCAGATCGCCGCCATTTATGAATACGGCTTATGATTGACCTTGCTTTTATGGCCTACGTTTTTCCGCCCCACCCCTCTCCCCTTGTGTAGATGCACTACACAAGAAACTACCAAGCCATGTATCAATCAGTCTTATGATGTTCTGTCCTTCACAGAAGCCCGGCTGGACCCCCGACTCACCAGAAATATTGTTAAAGATGTCCGCAGGCGAAGGAAGTCAGCTAAGGTTTCTGCTTCAGAAGAGTGACAAGTGACACCAGGAACAACATTTTGTGAATCAAAAGAGATTTATGTTTTGTTTTTCCTTTACTTTTTCCTTCACTTCAAACCATTTGCCTTGCTAATGATTTGCATACGAACGAAGTGACTAACTGAGCCCTACTTGTTCGTCTTGTCACAGTTCACTGCTTAGTTTTGGAGCGAATGTTTCCCGCCATATGTTGGAAAGTGGAGCACGATCGTTTGAAGCATTGGTCTAACCACCGCAGGAATTCAATAACATTGTTTCAAAAATTATTCGACGAGAGCAACATTTAATGTTTTACAATATGTAATCAATGTCTAATTCTTCTCCATATTTAATATTTAAAGTTTTGTAATGAATATTTATTCAGAAGAAAACGTTTTGAAATACATTTGATTACAAAAATGAGCGATAATGCACGACGTTTTGTCATCTTGACTTCAATTTCAAGTGATAAATGTAAATGATAAATGTAACGATCGTTTCAAGTTTAAGTTAAGTGGTTGTTTCGTTGGCTGACATTATAAGCACCCACTTAAGCCCCGTCTACACGAGCAATTTCTATGTGACAAGTTTTATTTGCTGGTGTAAGCCCCGTCTACACGAGCAATTTTTATTTGACAAGTTTTATTTGCTGGTGTAAGCCCCGACTATACGAGCAATTTTTATGTGACAAGTTTTATTTGCTGGTGTAAGCCCCGTCTACACGAGCAATTTTTATGTGACAAGTTTTATTTGCTGGTGTAAGCCCCGTCTACACGAGCAATTTCTATGTGACAAGTTTTATTTGCTGGTGTAAGCCCCGTCTATACGAGCAATTTCTATGTGACAAGTTTTATTTGCTGGTGTAAGCCCCGTCTACACGAGCAATTTTTATGTGACAAGTTTTATTATTTGCCAGTGTACGCCCCGTCTACACGAACAATTTTTATTTGAAAACAAAAGATTGGATACTGGAATCTATGGATGACATCAAAAAAACTGCCAATTTTATGTGTTGTCCCGTCTACACGGACAATTTTCTGTATGTGACAATTTTTTTTTGCCACATAAAAACAAACTCGCCAGTTTTTCAGCAAATATAACTGTCATACAAAAATTGGTCAATTTTGTTCATCTACACGAGCAAATAAAAATTCACATAAAAATTGTCACATAAAAATTGCTCGTGTAGACGGGGCTTTAATTTAAACTTGAAACGATCGTTACATTTATCACTTGAAAATGAAGTCAAGATAACTTCAAGACGTTGTGTAATATCGCTCATTTTTGTAATCAAATAAATATTTAGTCGCATTCTTAATTAAAGAAATAAAATATGTCTACCGTGTCTTCATAGCTTGGTGAAAACCAATGCGAATGTTTGGGAGAAGTTGATGGAATATTATTTTCCGACTTAACAAAGCGAAAAGCGATATACGAAGCGCGTTTGTACAGTTTTGTTTCTTTCACATAAATGTAAATTCTCACAACTTATAGATCATAGTAAATCATATTGCACATGCCATTTTCGTGCTTCATATAGCATTATGAAAACACACAGATTGGGCAATCAAAACACACGTACTATCCAAATATTTTACAAAGCTGCGTAAAGTGTGAAAATGAAATATAGAGCTGAGAATTGGAGTACAGCTAGAAGTTACCACCGTCTTCTGCACGTTTTGTGAAAACATTATTCGTCTACAAAAGCTAAAAAAGCTAAATCCTTTACGAGCCAGGTGGCCCATGGACCCGGCGCTTATCTCCGGTTTCTGTAGTGTTAAACCGCCGGATGAGAGTCATTGACTCCCCCTAAACAGAACACTAATTCATCGCAGGTTAGCTTCCAGTAGATGCTGGTACTCATTTACCTACCCTGGAAGGATGGAAACCTGAGTTAGCTTAGGCGGAAAAGAAGGTCATTCCGATTTTCTTAAATCTCGGCAGATCCGAGATCGAACTGGGGACCTTGGAATCGGAAAGCAGAGATCTGCCAACCATTCCGCCCAAAAAAAATCAGACATGCGTCGCAAAAATGTAATCAGCGAGCCTCGGTTTACTTTATGTCTCCCCGTTTCTGATCTGAAAGGAACGCATTTTGCAACATGCTCGTATTTTTTTCAGTGAAACAATCTTTAGTGGTTTCAGTTACGCACTGTTGAAATGTTTGCGTAACATTTCAGCGCAATAAATACACGTTTGACGCAACTATTTTGTGTTAGAGTTTTTGAACTTTATTTATTCAATCGTTTTTTTTTTTCATTAAGCAAAAAAATACTAGTGGTGTTATATATCTGCTTTGCCGATATTTTATCAAATATATTGAAGATTTTATTGTTTTATAACAGTTCACCATAAAAAAATTATATTGTCTTTAGTATTAGTTCATTCGATGCAAATTTGCTTAGGAAATCTTAACTTAAATCCTTTAATTTAAAGGAACATCAATATTATTTCAAATATCAACTTATATTCAAAATTCCTTTAATTTAAAGGAACGGGATAAGCTATGATTTACATAGAACAACTTCAATGGGGCCTGTTGCGTATTATCTCATGAATATTTTTGACATGACTGGCAACTTTTCATTATACTATAGAATTGTTTAATCCCCCTGAATCTTTGCAGCACACAATACAAGGCGTTTCCCAACTCATTGACAATGGCGTACGTTTGAAGGTCTATTATGCTGGCCGTCTCCAAAAACGTATTCTAAAATCATGAAATGATATGAAGTTAGTTTTGACACTGATTACTCAAATAAATTGGATTAGCATATTTGTAAATCATTTTTAATACAAGTTTATAGACCCTATTCAAAAATGGCGGCGATTGTAGTAATCGTTTGTCTGCATTCAATAGCTTTGTTCTTGTTAAAGTTTATAAAGAATATGTTACCCGAAACGAGGCTAGTAGAAATTTGAATTTACACAAAAGAATGTCAAAACAGCCGCCTTTTTTGAATAGGATCTATTAGTTTACTGGAACCGGCGCTTATCTTCTGTTTCTAGTGGTGTCAGCGGATGAAAGTTCTTAACCCATCCTGGACTGGACACTAATCCATCGCAAGTTAGTTCCCTGAGAAGATGGTAATCGTTTTTCAGACCTCGCATGGATGGAAAGCTGATTAAAATTAGGCCCAAACGAAAGTCACACGTCAAAGCGGAAATAAAGCAAAATTAAAAAACTGAGATGATTTCCCTCTTGAAAAGTTTCTTACCTTATAAGCAGTAACTTTTTGTTGTAGCAGCTGGCGCTTAGCTGTGGAGTTTGATCTTGGAGCTGGTGCTTGAAACAGCATCTGATACTGTATGCAAACGTTAGAGTGGAATAGTTATAGTTGTTTGATATGTGATATGTACAATAGTTTCTTCCTTCGATTAGTAAGTCGGGTTAGTTTGTACGGGAGTACGAAATCGAAGCTCGTTCGTCAAAAGGGAGACTGGGAAGGAAAATGGACGCTCCTCCCCATTCCTCTTTTCTTCCGTTCGTGTGTCCATTTTCTCTTGCCAGTCTCCCATTCAAGTCATTCAACTAACGCGCGACGGATATGCTATAGTTAGTGAGATGAGTTTCGTCATAATCATAAGCAAGAGATGGTTTTGTATTCCAGGATGGTATGTATGGTGAAAGAGTAATTCATGGTAAGCGATAGAATAGAGTTGGGTCTAGTAAGGTCAGTTTTGTGCAATGCGTTACTGTGATATATGCTAGAATCGCTTGATATAAATAAAGATTGGCTGGATGACGTTTAGATCAATAGAGACTTATTATGGAGTCTTCTTTGTGTAGATTCCACTTCCGGTTCTCGTCTAAAAATTTTTGTTGCCAATTTTTATATTTATTTATTTATTTCATTTCTTTCCTCGTTTAATCATATTTACAGGGTTAACAGCTTTGTATTTATAAACAATTCGCTAGAGAAAAGAGATAGGGCACTAAATAGGTTACTAATATTGTGCCCTTTAGCTTATTAATTAATCAAATCCAAAAGTATGACTAATGCTGAAAAACAAAAGCTGGAGAGAGGGACATGCATAAGAGTTACATGTATACATACCCCTCTCTCTCTTGCTTAACAAGGTAGAGTCTGAGTGTATGTTAGTATTGGGATAAGTAGAATTGTTTTAGGTGCATTTTAAAAAGATCTGTTGTGGGTTTTGATCTAACATGATAAAGGAATGTTTCAGAAATATGAGCCAATGACAGTAGGACAGAATTTTCTTATATTCGTTCTGAACGATTTCAACGAAGCATGTTCGTTTGTTGCACTTTGCACTACGAGTAGAGTAATTATGTTGGTCAGCCACATAAGAAAGATCGTATTGATTTGTTAGTATTGCCGTTATGAAGATTTTCATAAAAAATTGTTTATAGATCTCATTCACATTTTTTAATTCATTCACATTAATTTTTATAGATCTCATTCACATTATTTCTGCTGATAAAATTTAAGTAAAAATAAATACCTCATTTGTTTTTTGTGATTAAACTCGTATATATATGGAGAAATAAAGTTTAGCTCTCTGTTTTCGATAGCAAGAAAATTAACGTAGAATAATTTTGTCACACTTCCGATTTTCCTTCAGTTAATGATGCAATAGCAAAGAACCATATATAGGACAAACTAGAACCATGCACTTTCACAAACATGCACTTACCAAAATCTGGGCTTCAATCATGGTTGCATTCAGTTGATATGATAACTTCTGCAAAGCTGTAGTCAAGCTTGCGTTCGAATCCTTCCTGTTTGCTTCGTCGAAGTACGCAAGGAATGCTGGCCTTTGGAAAGTTTTAAGGGTTTTGCATGTTGCCCCCAGAACTTCACTTTTTGTCTGTCAATTGGATATCATGTGATCAGAATGATATATCAAAGCAAATCATTATAAAGACAGTTAAACAAGGGAATGTAACGTAAAGTGTTCTATGCTGGAGGCAGAGTGGAGGCAGCGTGGAGGCAGCGTGGCTCAGCGTGGAGGCAGCGTGGAGGCAGCGTGGCTCAGTGGTCAGAGCTGGGGATTTGAATACGGAAGATCTGGGTTCGAATCCCCGACTTGGACTACTGAATGGATTTGTCCTCGGTGATACTAGGGGCAAATTCATCACGCTTTGTAAATAGCCAACTGGTTTGCCTCCTACCAGTTGGGAATCTCAACTGGGAGAAAGAGGGGAAGGGGATTTTAATATGATACTGAAATGCCCCTTTAGGGGAGTTATCATTAAGGATTCATTGTTATTTTATTATAAGCTTTTCATGCAGGCAATGCTTTACTTTTTTGCGCTCAGCAAATCGTTTTTTTTTGTCGTTTTTTTTTTGCAGTTTGTTTGCAAGAGAATTAGCAATATTGTTGTCCTTTGAATTGAGCTTTTTAACTGAAAATAAAGACAACAACTTAATAACAAGAAGAAAGTTGTCAGCCATCCATGTCCAAATAAGTACCGACAGAGAGGGAACAGCTAAGTGACGGTCGGTAACCCAGACTAAAAATCCATCGAGTTCAAATTACTCTTAAAACAAAAGTAATAATCGAAAGACTAATGTACTAATTCAGTAACTGAAAACTGACTTGTCAGTGAACCGATATGAACAGGGGTACGGAATAAGCCAGCATCTTCAACCGCAGACAGCTATTTTGTCCTTTTTGGGACAAGTCAGAGCGATGTATGTAGCAGTGAATAAACCGCCAGCGCAAAGTGCCAACTGTTCATTCATGCTCAGAAAAAATTTAGTAATAAAAATGTAAATTCTACACCGTAAAAAAGAGAGAATACTTACTGACGTTTCGGACGTTAGTCCTTCGTCGGAGTAAAGGGAAGAAAAACAAAAAATGTAGAGTTTATATAGGCAGAGAAATGAAAAACTAGCCAACTGCTGAGACTTAATGCCGACCCTAACACATCGTATCCGCCCACTGACGAGTCCTAATCAAAGGGAACTGTGGATGAGTCGTGGTTACATTAATGATAAAACTTGAATCATCTTGCAAATAGTTAAATTTCCTCTTACAGCAATACATTTTTGGATAAAGTTTAAAAGACTTGGAACTATTTTGAACGGATAGTGTTGGGTGAAAAGTCATAAGATTTTATTTTGATTCTAAACTTAAAAAATAAACTTTTTCATGTGACTTTTCTTCAGCAGTTGCGTCATACAAGTTAATTTGCTTCTCGAGCTGCTCGTTGCTGCATTTTCCATTACTTCGTTAAATAAATAGAACAGTTCCGGTATTATTTCGGATAGTTGATATCAGTTTGAGTTGGTCTCGCGTTGAATTATCGATTTTGTTTACATCTGAATGAGTGACAAATTTGCATATTCTGACCCACAGCAATAGTCGTCTTACGCAGTTCGCGTATCCACGACTAAAAAGGACGAACAAGGCTGCCTGCAGTAGAAGATGCTGGCTCATTCCGAACTCCTAATCATATTGAATCACTCAGGGACAAGTAAGTTTTCTTGTAATACTTTAGCCATTCATTTATTATTCCTGTTTATCAATTCTGTGGCTGGTAGAACTTTTGAGACCTTCACAAAACGGCTTTTCGTACACGGTCTTTCTGATGTACAGTCTATATCTTAACTGAAACAAACTACAATGTATGTCCGATCCACAGAACTTACCCGTAATTGTACGTGTGGTACTGGATCTAGCCCCAAATGCAAATCCGAAGGTAATTGTGGATATGTTGAGCTGCTTCTTCCAGGAAATCTAATCTGGGACTTAGGAAAAATAGAATAACAACAAACTTAAAATGTTTCCGTCAACATATTGGTTATTTATATAACCACTTAAAAGTTTGGTCAAAACACGTGCACTCAACACTGTTTTTCATACTTTTCGGTGTTTTCCGATCAATCTTATATAAAATTATTTTCTCTGATATATCGGCGGAAATGTCAAAGGTGTTTTTCTTTTCTATAATTGGAAAAATGCATCTTAATTATAACGTAGCAAATCCTCTATGTGGATCTCAGACAAACATGTCTTTGAATATATTGTTTTATAATTAAGAAATCAAAAATTTTTTCCGTGGCTAGTCGACGGTCTATATTGTTTCACCTGCTCGAGAGTTCTTACAAACTTGGCTGAGGTTTTCACCAGGCTCTGAAGGCACGGAGAACAACATGTTTTATTTCTTTTATAAAATTACTATTTTCCAACGTAACAAAGAGAAAGAGGACACACGAAACGGGTTGTAAAGTTTTTTTTTTCAATCTCACAACTTAGAGACAGCCAATGATATCGCTCACATCATTTTTGTACTTCATGGGGCTATGAAAACACACAAGTTTGTTGACCAATCAAAAGGCACGTACACAATTTGACTCTTCATTTTAGTCTTGCGTATAATTTTAAACTTCAAATTGCATGGAAACATATTCCCTGCGTTTTAATTACTTTTAGAAAAACAAACAGTCCAAAACTTGAATTCTGATTTTACCGATTTGCTTTAATAAGCTTCTCTATGATCTTTATAAGCCAGTTCGGAGTTTCAGAAAGACATGCGTGCGTCGGGATAAAATGTTATATTCATAAAACTTAAACAAAGAAACGTAATGGAGCGGGATGAGAATGCATTACCGTTCCTTTGTTCAAGTTAATGAATATAACATTTTATCCCGACACACGCATGTATTTCTGAAACTCCGAACTGGCTTATTGTTTACTATGTAAGCAAAACAGGCTTCAAGAAGCTCTATCTTTTGATCTTGCGTGTCACACGGCATTTTGTTCACGGTCTTCCTACAGTACCGTCTAGATCTCTAGAACAAAATACAGTAATTTTTCGAAACTTCGGGCATTTTCTCTCAGTTTTGGTTTTTGATCGATCGCTTGAGATTTTGATTTTTGACCAAAAATATAAACGAAAAATAACTTCAATCCTTCTGCGTACAGGCCAAAGTTTTGGGTTATACTGGGTCATTTTGACTAGTACTCCTAATTAGAACATTATGAACAAGTATTTGCTCACTATTTTATTTACTTTTTTTTTTCGAAAAAGCTACTAAAAAAACTCCGAGCTTCATGGATTCCGCCGGAATCAAAAGATCCATTTGGTCTTATTGGGTTTTGACTCTTATTGTCCATTCGATGTCGAGGTTTAATTGTTGCATTTCTTCCGGCAACCATATATATTCATTCAATATCAATTTTCCAGGGAGAAACTTACATATTTCTTCTCGGTCTTATTAGCTCCCGTATTCAGTGTGCAAATTGAGCAAATCGTTCTCGCGGTCCTAGCGGTCAGCAACATATTCGTTCCTATTCCCTTTACAGGGCCTATCCAACAAACAGCAAGTTCTACAATTAAAGTCGGCCACAATTTCATGATAAGGTCCTGGAACGAAACGCAGTCAACATGTTAAAAGTTTGATGATAACGTTAATTGATGTTAATACGACAGTAGAAGAATAAGAAGGGTACTTCGCCAGGAGGCGTTCCCATTACTCATTAAAATCCATTGGCTTCCAGTTCAAGAAAGAATCAAATTCAAAATCCTGAGTATAACCTTTAAAGTCCTTCATGAACAAGCACCTCCTTATATTTGTAACCTGTTATAGCCTTACTGTCCTGCCAGAACTCTCCGCTCTTCAAATCAGAACCTGCTTTAAAAGCCTGTTTTTAACCTCAAGCCCTATAGTGGCCGCTCCTTCTCCATTGCTGCTCCTACTCTGTGGAACATACTGCCGACCACTATAAAGAGCTCAGCGTCTTTAGACAGTTTTAAACGCCAGCTCAAGACATGGCCTTTTGTTAAAACATTCTTTTTTTAACATTTTACTTTAAATTTTAGTTCAAATTATGTAACTTGAAGCGCTATGAACGTAAGGAATAGCGCTATTAAATCCCTTTATTATTATTATTTATTACTATTAGCGATGACGTCATCAAATCAAAGGGAAAGCCCAGCCCCTAAAAGCCCTAGTCAACTGGGAACAGCTCAAACCGGTTTTGAAACATGATTTCTAATTTGTTCTTCATCCACTTTACGACCCAACAATTTCCCAACAGCATAGTTTAAGACTAGATCACATTTTTTAATATGAAATTACACTGCTTTGAACAGCCAATCGCAAAGCAGAAAAAGTTGCAATAGGCAATCATGTAATGCGTTGTTTCAGTTCTTTTCTGATTCTGAAAAATTAACGGATCTTTGGTTTAAGAAATGATTTCAAAATAATTAAATTGTTTTGTTAATCTTTTTTTTGTGGTTGCTAGCAATGTTTAAACCTAGTTTGTTAACTTGCGAAAGTTTTTGTTTTAGATTTAAAAATGACATTTTTTTTGGAGAGGGGCTAGGCGTGATTTTTTTTTTTTTTTTTTCCCTTTTTTTTTTAATTTTTTGCATTGTCTTTATTTCAAATCTGGCGACTAGCTACGAATGATGGTCTTTATAATCAAATCA
This sequence comes from Zoanthus solanderi, assembly GCA_024336925.2. Lineage (NCBI taxonomy): Eukaryota > Metazoa > Cnidaria > Anthozoa > Zoantharia > Zoanthidae > Zoanthus > Zoanthus solanderi. The sequence goes on from JANCMA020626880.1 coordinate 18,161, forward strand.
GTGTTGTAAAACTTAGGCTATGGCATAAAATCATGAGTTGTCTAGATTGATCGTTATTGAATGGGTTGCTTGGACGAAGTACTAAAGCTCCAACTTTTTACAATACGGTGATGATCAAAAATCTTAACCTTTCCTGTTGCCCAAAGTTCACTTTATAGAAGCGCCCTTAGATTTTTCTGTCAAAAATTTTAAATTCTTACCTTGTTTGTTGAGTATGTATTTTGCACCTTTTCAATGTTATTTTTCGCAAGTAGTAGTAGTAGTAGTAATAGTAGTAGCAGTACGTTTTTCATGCCTTGCCTGCACATTCTATGATGCGTTTTATAGGAAAAAAACAGGAACAGAAAACGTGTTTCGACATTTTAAATTTAGTAGAATGATCTTTTAAAGTGATGTAATTGTATAGCACAATTCTAAACACAGTTTCAACTTAATTTTCTTGATTCTATAATTGGAGATTGACTCAGAAACACTCTAGCCATTTTGAATATGACGTGACTGGGGTTTTGGAATTTCAGGCTAGGGGAAGAGGGAAACTGCGTTTAATTTGTTTTGGACAATGCCGGATGAGCGGGAGATATTGATTTCTTGGAAGAATGGTCTGACTGGAACACATTTTATTTTGATTCAATCAAAATGCACTTCCACTTATTTTGCAGAATTGCAGAAAGAATCCGGCATCGCAATATCACATCAACAACTTGAAAGCAGTTGAAGAAACAGCAAGATGGCGCCTGCCATTTAAGGCTCGAAGTTCAGAAAATATATATATACTCCTACATGGCATTAGTTGTTTGTTTGGAAAATAGAAATTCATACCACCAAAAATTCCGGTTTATTCCAAAAGATTTCCCTATTCCGGAAACGTTGTCTAATAAATTCACTATAACGGTATTTAGAAAAGACTGTTATTCTTAAAACACCAGTGAAGCCTGGGTTATGTTTAAGATGGTGTTTGAAATAAAGAAAAAAAATTTCGGATGATAAAAATGTTTTGTTATTAAAGTTGAATGCAATCTTAAAAATAGCTCTCAGGCAGTTCTGCCTTGGAAGGGCATAAAAAGACTCTGACGCACAAAACGGATACTGTCATTGTCGCGGGAAATGGTTTGCAAATGGAAACACAGCTTAAATATATATATATCAAAGTTTAAATGAGCTCCATACGAAAAAACAACGCCCAAGTATTTATATGGAGATAGTTTTACAACTTAAGTTTTATACCGAAGTGAAAAGAATTTTAAAACTGACTTTTCGGACTGTAAGTCCTTCGTCGGAGTGGATGTGACAACCAGAGGACTACAGTCCGAAAAGTCAGTTTTAAAATTATCAT
>JANCMA020627935.1:0-19491 GCA_024336925.2 Zoanthus solanderi
AAACTTCAAATTCTACGTTGTATTAAAATAGAAAACTAACTAGCGGTAAACTAATTTAAGCTGCGTCGGTATTTCTAAAGAAACAATTTAGTAATAAAAATATAAATTCTACACCGTAAAAAAGAGAGAATACTTTCTGACGTTACAGACGTTAGTCCTTCGTCGGAGTAAAAGCTACTCCGACGAACGACTAACGTCCGAAACGTCAGTAAGTATTATCTTTTTTACGGTGTAGAATTTACATTTTTGTTACTAAATTGTTTCTACGTTGTATTGGCTATTCTTTTTTATTTATATTACATTACATGAAATGTAGTTTACTTATCTATCAATTCAGCAGAATTTTGTTTTATAAAAAACTTTTAAAATTTTAAGACTTATTTTTGTTTATAGAACTGAGGTAGTAAAATGTATTAACACAATTTTGTATACAGCTCAGTACTAAAAACTTTGGTACATAATACAAAGGATCGCCTACAGTCAATATATCAGTAGGGTTCTTTCACGTAATGGGAAATTTTAGACTAACCACTTGTAGAAACATCGGTGTTCAGTTTTTTCTGATAACTTTTCTCCCCTGAAAACGTGTCTTTTTTGTGCGTAGTAACGCAGGACTGCCTGGGCGCAAAGACAACTTGATCTGGTACGGAATATTTGCGGTCCACCGATAATTTTCCCTCCTTGTGCGTAAGCTAAATGTAAACATGCAAATAAATCACTTTGTTTAAATAAAAATGTATTTTCCATGTTTCTTATTATATTCTTCATGTTACTTTTTGCAGCGCGTAAATTAGACAACTCGTACCCAGACTCAATTTGCCACGCAAAATAAGCCTGGGTACGAGGTTGGACTCTTTTTTAAAAGATCATACCGTGGAGAAAGGTTTTGAACCCCCGGGCATAATTGCTCTAATATCAAAAGGGTAAACGCTTGAAATATTAGCCCTTTACACTACTAACAGCGATGACTGTAAATAATTCAACACTGAACCACATAAATTATAATGAATGCCGACTTGCCGAAACACTTTGATACTGTTTTTATTTTGCAACTAATTTTTTGGTTTTGATTTCTTTTATCAACATGCGGGAGAAAAAGTTCAAAGAAACGCAAGTATTCGCCATTGATTATGACGCAAAGATTTTCCAAAGGCAATCTAGCTTTACCAAGTGTTTAACAGCATTTTAAAACGGTTTTAAAATTTTAAAATGGAATTTAAAATAATACGTTGATAAACTTGATTGCAGCTTTTAGTGTTATTATGATTTCTTATAAGAGTTGTTTATGTTAACTGTAAAAAGTCGGCTGTTAAACAGTTTACTTAAAAACTAACATCCTTCAAATCGGTGTTGAGACAGCAACTAACAAAACCCACGATCTAAATTACTTAAGAACAATTTGTGCGTACAGTAAGCAAACGAAAGAACTTTATTGAACAAATATTATATCAAAACGCATACTACTTGAACAAAGATTTCATTTCAGAGACAAAAAAAACACGAAAAGCTGTTCATCCGCATGCAAGCACACACAAAATATCTGAAAACATATCAGAAAGAATGAAATTTTTATTTCACCTTAAAGATTTTCCTTGTAAAGAGAAGTCCAGGATCAATTCCCCCGTTGGCAACTTCCCCGCCCTCGGGGTTCCCTTTTAGAATGTTGTATCCGACTCCAAGAAAATGGAGTCCCTTAGGGGAGGGCCGTTGACCGTCTGTCTGCCCCAGTAGTAGAAGCAGTAGTAATGGAAACATACACAATATCATCACGGTGATTAGGTCAGCAGTGAGGTTTCTCTGTATTCGACCACTGCAGAAAAAACTCAAGAAAGAAACGGAAAGATTAAACTACGAATGTTTGTAAGTACAAAACCAGATTTATAAACAACAAAATTTTATCAGGGCTAGAGCTAGAATTTTGGCCTCTGGCTTAATTCAAAGTATTTTAAACTTTAATAATGTCTCACAATAAAAATTACAACCATATTAGCATAACATGACGTTAATTATATATAAAACCATCCAAAATTGATCTTAATTGTTCAAACTTAGACATGATAGACCCTGCATTTTAATAAGAACATGTCCTATTACTCAATTTTGACAATAGTTTTAACTTGCAAACTGATTGTTTATACGGAGATTGAAAACTTTAAAGCTAGTAACTTAATACGTATTCAAAACACTAAACTAGTCCACATAATTGTTAAAGTATTTTTCATGTTTATTAGTTTGAGGAAAAAAATTAAACAGGAAAGTTATGTTTATAGCTTTGCAAGGTATTCCTTAATAGAAAAATATGATAAAACTTAGAAATGAAACTGATATTCAGAAAATTTAAAAATAAGAGTTAACAAAGAGAATTAGTTTAGAAATAAATGAAGCAAAAACATCGAGTTAATCATAACATAAACCAAATAATAGCAAAGTAGTTCCTCAAAACCTTTCACTCACCTGTTACTTGAAGGTTACTGAGCTGAGTAATTGGTTATAAGAAATGAGAAGATCTTAACGGTATAAGAAGTGACTAAGATCAAAAAATATTCGGTGTTAATTGACTGGTTTTAACAAGTTTCCAAGCTATTTACAGAGCCATTACTGGATGTTTTTCTTCTGTGTACTTATAAGCCTGTCGAGTCAGCTTCACCTGCTAAAATAAAAACGTGTTTTCTTTACTTTTATTTTCCTAAAATGAATATCTCCAAATTGTTCAACCTAAAAGAACTCTATTTAAAGGCTGTTCACTTCGATTGCGTGCTACATTAAACAAAATTTTCCTTTAATTTTTACTTTTTACAGAGTAAATGCTAAGGGATTTTTTTATATTTTGAACTCATCATATATAGGAATACGACAGACTAACGCACCAAACTCTGCTCCTGAGACTTTTTGTGGCTAAAATCATAAAATATTCCAACCTTAAGCGTCGACTTTGTGCGAATTAGCTGCTTAAATAGTTCAAAGATTGTTTTAGCCAATTTAGGAAACGAAATCAGTCGTCACTTAATGCCGACTAAATCGTTTCCTTTAAATATAAAAGCACTTCACCAACTTGGGGCCCTGATTTTTACCTCATGGTTGACGTCAATCAAGAGTGAGGTGAATTCACCCTTGCCAACTCGGCTGTAACCTTTAATCGGGTGATTAATTTATGCATTGAACTATAAGTTTACAAGGAAAAACTTTATATTGTGTCTCCAACCGGGCTCAAACTCTCGACCATTCGCCAAGTTAATATTCTAAAGCTCACTCTCTAACCACTAGGCTATGCCGGCATTGCCTGCAGGTAACATAAGCCTAATTTTCTAAAATACGTCAAGGATTTATAACGCATGCGCAATTTTAGGTTTGTTGTGGATTTCTCAATTCAATGGAGAAATACGGCTTCAAAAATACACGTCAACTAAGAAAGTGGGCAAAGGTCAACAATACTTTCACTGAATATTTTGTCGGCTTTTAGCTCAGGACAATTTGGAAAAGGACAGCTGGAGAAATATGTTTGGTATTTCAAAGTATTTGTGTAATCAGTGTCCCTAAAGCGCAATCTGAAGCCATTTGAGTGATAAAACACTGCATTAATTTCTTTCCTTACACAAACACGCACTGAACTTGAGGTACGTGTACTTTGTTTTTTATGAAATTGTATATGATCTAAAACTCAAAAACTTTTCTCAAAATGTTAACTTCCAACATAGCGCCTAACAATGAAAATTGATATCTTTTTGTATTCCTACTTATTTGTTTCATGAACCGCGCTTCAATTTTGTGCAATGTAAAAATTTTGTTGTAAAACTTAACTTTATTTATGTGGTAGCTCATAAGGCATTTGATTCTAGCTAAAATAGTTTCTTGTGATTGTATTGCTAACCATAAACACGATGGGAATTTTTTAGCCGATTCCTTTTAGTAAATCCTGAAATATATTGAGTTGATTGACTATATATACTGACTATGATTGACTTCGGCGGCCTTGGAAAACTATTTTAAGTCCTTCATATGTAAAGGAAACAAACTAATCATTTGTTTAGTCCATTACCACCGCCTTCCATTTGAGAGCCGCCTATAAAAAAGATCCTTTAAGCCAATGATCACCGCTCTCTAACCTTAACAGAGTAGTTCAATCGAAGCACCTTCAAATAATCTATTAAAAGAACCAATATACGAGCGAGCACAGAATAACGAGTCAACCGCGCCAAATTTTCTTCTTATAATATACATTTTTCACGTAGTCGGAATTTATTAACTTTGCTGTTAATATTAATTTTTTTTTTTTTTTAATAATTCACAAAGTTGTCTAACGTTTTTTTAAAAAAATGTCCCTCTTAAAAGCGCTGAACGGGAAGCAAAGACATCGCGCTATTTAACTGAGCAGAGATTTTCGAGGTTTAAACATTCTACTTCAAAACAGACGGCCTCAGTTCCAGTAAATTTTAATAAAGTTTTGTATGCCGGTTTGGTTGATAACATCAATAATGGGGAGACAAAAAAAGATTAGACTTTATGAAGTTTTCATTTAGTAAAACGAATCTCAAAAGTTTCAATTTTGATACTGCAACAGCATTTTCTGGCAAAAAGGGAATAATTGCTTTCAAAAACAAAAACAATTGCAAACAATTTTTGTGATTTTCACAACCTTTTATCTACAGTTAAAGGTGCTTTTGTAAAACAAACACCCACTTTATTTCTCTCCCGCTTTTATTGAGATCATACAATTAATACTGAACACAATCAAAAGTCTACCAATTCACTACAAATAACGTGACTGAAGTTTAAGCTCGCGTTCAAAGAGTAACATATTACATTTATAATTTGAATTCACTGTATAATCCAAGAATTTTAACTAAAACCAAAGGGTTGTTTGCTCAAGAACATATGTCGTAGATTATTTTTCCGACCTCCTTCTTCAAATTGTCTACACTTGATGCATGTACAACATTCTGTCCTTGTCCCAAAGCAATTTCCTTTAGCTCTTGGTTGTCGATATGATTTCCAATACCAACAGCAATAATTCGCACACCTTTGCTCTGTGTAGTAAAAATCACTAATTAGAAACAGTGGTCAGGAGCGCTGAACGTAAAGGCGGGGACCCTGGTTTAATAGCAACTCTAACTACGGAATATAAATAGCACGCCCTCCATAACCCCAGGAACAAGATCAGCTTGCCTTTTTAAACACCAAACTGCTTTGCCTTCTAATCTACTAGTTGGGATTCTTAATGCCGGGGAGGGGCTTAACCACAAAGTCCTTTTCGGGGAGCTGACAGCATCTAATTATGTATTCATATATGAACTCATTCTGCCTCAAAGGAATTTCCCAGAAGTACTTAGGTTCTCCTCCAACCACAATCAGCCTCCTACACCGTCTTCAAATAAACCCTGTAGCTAAAGAGGTTTTGAGACAAAAAATTCTATTTGTGACAAATATTTACCTTTAATGGTTTCAGTACTCTACGGTACGGTTTACTATAGGGAGCTGTTTTGCCATCAGTGACTACCAGCATGACGTCATGCAGACCAGGTCTCTCTCCGTATTTCTGTTGGTAAACCACTCGACTAGCAAGGCGAAGCGCTTTGTCAGTTCGTGTAGAGCCACCCGTGTAACGCATACCAGCAATTCTGGCTTTTAAACTTGCTTTACTCTGGCACCTGTTCATTGACAGAGAATAACTCATGCTGATGATGACAATAAAATGATTGGTTTTTCATAGACCGACTAAGACTAAACTTAAAATATGAGAACAAATATTAAACATGTTTTGGCGGCAAGGTGCTTGGCATCGTCTGAGGTGATCAAGCTTGTCGGGACTGACTGAAGATGTTCATTCAGTACACGGTGTTAATTCACAGCTTAGAAAAATAAATTTTTATTAACACGGTTGACCTGATGGTTTAACATTGGTTTGTCCCAAAGGATATGCTGTGCCCCATTGATTTTAGAATGAAATGGAATTTGTGCATAATGAACAATTCTAAAGCAGTGAGATAACGACATGCTATTGCAACCAAAGTTGAAATTTAGGTATTCAAATATGTGTGAGGCATGGTCCGTGGCTAAGTGCCCCAAGCCTGTGTAGAGCTATGCAGGTTGGTTTCACGGATGTAACTAAAATAACAGCCATCAGAAACAAACTTGTAAACAACACGCGACAGAAGGCCGTTTGGGACGAGGTCTTTCACGCTGAAGAGATTATTTGTTTTAGAAGAAAAAACACTAACAGCATGTGAAATTTGTAAATTTGTAAAATTTTTACCATCCCTATATTTCCTAAATAACTTGTAAGCAGGAATCTCGTACTCACCATCACTTACATCCTGTTTTATCCAAGTTTCGGACAATGTTAGTAATTGCATCCCACAGTTTAACTCTTCTCACAATAGAAGGCGCAGATGATCGATTTTACAAGCCAGACTTTAAAAATACTGATGAGCAATCTTGAGACTACGGAGTTTAACCACATTTTGTAGTTTGGATGGGATAAAGTGTTTTTTATTTGTTTCAAACAATTTCTTTGGCTCAGCACAGCAACCAAGACACTTGCCATCAATGTTATATTATTAATTTAATATTAATTATTTGCTTTTGAATAATGAGAAATATGACTTGCTCCCTTTCGGTACCTATGATATAAGGAGATTTTTAGCTTCTATTCTCGAGATTTTGGATAAGCGCCGAATTCCAAAAGTCTCGATTCTAGATTTTATTGACTAGATTCAAAACACAACTTATCGTTAAAAAAAATAACAGAAAAATTTGCTCCAAACCATCTAAAAAGTAGCATTTAAAAGATAAAGACGATTCCCACGAAATGGGTTAGCCTACCTAACTGAGTTGAATTTGCAGTACAGATACGTGCGCCAGCTGTATACAATGAGTGCGACACGAGTTTGTGAAGCGGAGATGGTGAAATGATCCATGAGGCTGGAAAGAAACATCTTTGTCTGACTAAAAACTCTTCTCCCAACGCTTCCAGATCCATCCAAGATAATTGTCAGATCCAAAGCTGATTTGCAGGCTGCAAATTTTAAGAAAAGAGATGTTTTTTTCCCTTTAAATTTTGCAAATTATCCATCAGCAAGATGTCAGAGAAGGGAGATGCATGAATGCCTCTATACTGTACACGCGAAAATGATCCTTTTTCAAACTGTTAAAGGTTTTTGCAGATGATTTGTTTAGCGATAAACAAAACTATCCATTGAAATACAACCTAACTGCAAACTTTGGTTTCAGTGACCAGCTGAATGGAAAGCAGCAGTATCTAGATAGAAAGGCATTACCGTAACAATGATCACTACTCAGTAAGAATCACTTCCTTTTTTGTCTTTACCTCAATCACTATTGTTAATGTAATTTTATTCTATCTATTTCAGTACTTATATTGAGCAATATTGATTCCTTTGTAACACTGATGATGACTCTAGAACTGTCGAAACGTGTAAAACTTAAAACTGTTGTGTATTTAAAATTATCTCTGTTCTGCTGCTTTCAAAACCTTTTGATCACTACTCAATTTTCAACAAACTAATTTTTACAAAAAATTGTAATTGAATAACTAATGTTACTTAAAGAATGCCAAAGTACGATTGCCATTAAAAACTCTGTTCAACAACATTCCTTCATTAATAGACTATTTTGAAATTTGCAGTTTCATGACTACGCTGATTACAGCAGACAATATGAAGTTTTATGTTATTAAATGACGAAGTAGTTTTACACAACTTACAACTGTGTGTGTTGTTCAAGGTGTTACTTCTTGATCTCTCTCTCTCTCTCTCTCTCTCTCTCTCTTTCTCTCTCTCTCACTAGTTTGTTTTTAATATTTAACAACAAAACGAGACTAAGACGGTACAAACTGAATCTGCAGTCATTTAAACAGCAGCAACTAGGAATTTGAAATTTTCCTATTCCTTAAAATATTTTTACTTTTTACAAACTGCGTTTTTAAAGCTTTACTGAAAGAACTTTTCCTATACACTCTGAAGTAACAGTTATATATACTAATGTAAACCAAATATCTAAATAGATTAAAATGTATGAAAAATAGAGTAAAATCGCCATACTTACGAGGTACGGACCCAGTGCAAGGATGGCTGTTACATGATCTAGACTGCACGGCTGGTCCTAAATGGGAACAATCGCGGCCGTTCCCAGTAGGGGAAGGATTGGTGCAAAATCGCTTACGGGATTGAGTTCCTTTACCGCAGCTCTTACTGCAAGTTTCCCAAGTTGTCCAGTGGGTGTAACCTCCATTTACAGTTCCTGCACCTAAAAGTTTTGATAATTAAAAACATTTTCACGATTAGTTCTCAAATTTACTAACAACACCGTTTTGTGAATCCTCTTTTGCTGTAAACATGGTGTAATCTCAAGCATTTTTTATATTCCTCATTACATAAGCTTGCTAGAGTACCTACTAATGTCTTTCTGAACATAAATTTTGAAACCCTAAATAACTTAAGTTTCATGCAGAGGTTTAACTGTTAAATTTTTTTATTCGTTCATTTTTAATCCACACATTAATTCCTTGAATAAAAAAAAAACTTTCCTTAACTAACAAAGCAGTAGGAACAATACAACAAGATGAACTTTTAAAACAGTTTTTTTTTTAGTTCCAAAGCAAAGTATCGAGTGAGTATGAAAATCTGCAATAAAATAATTCCAAAGCTCAATATCTTAATCACAAGTTTGGGTAATGATTTATAGCAAATAAACCAACAAATTATTGCTACATAAAGTCTTCTTTTACAAACCTGCTTTGAAAAAGAAGACACCGTGTAGCAGTAGTTATTTATTTGATATCTTAATACCAAGGAGCGATGTTTTTAAACTACTTTCGGCTTTCAGATTTCCTTGATTTCAACCAAATTTCAAAGTGTAGGGTTGTCGGTCTAAGATTACTTATGCTAAGATTGGTTGATGGTCTATAAGATTACTAGAAAATTTATGCTTTGGAATACTACGATAAGCATTTAGTACCAATGCATTCTAATTTATAATTCATAATGACTTAACAGCTAGACCAATCAAATATAGTTCAGAAAGATCAAAACATGATTACCTCCACCCTCTTCACAGGTGGAATCGAAGATTTGTTCAATGTGTGTTTTCAAGTCACTGAAGTCTTTTGCATGAAAAACATGTCTTCGGTTTCCCAATGCTATTTCTAGAAGTTCTTTATCGTTGATGGCATCACCAATCCCAACTGCTATGATTTTGACCTTTTTCATCTAATAATAAAACACGTATTAAAAAAACTGTTCGTAAAAAAGTAGTGAAATAAAAAAAAAACCAACACACCTTAAAAAGTTTCATTCCAGAATTCTATTCTACAAATTGTTCAGATTCAAAATGACCAGGATGTTGTTCCAAATTCAAAGGCTCGTCTACACGAGCAAATTCTGTGTGAGAACTGTAATGCGATTAATCCATTGATCGTGTACTAGATGGTACTAGTAAATACTTGTTAACAGTTCAAAGTTTCGCAGATATATTCAGTGAATCCCTTACAGCTAGAAGGAAAGCGAAGGCGCCATTCTGAATGCCTGCAGACTGGGAATAATTATCATAAATATTTGACACATATGTGACGAATCATCTATACAAACAATTTTTTTATTTGTCTAATTTTTACATGAAGTTTTGGTGTTTAAGATGAACGTGCAACTTCCTTTGAAATATTTGACTGAATACCTACGTATATGAAATACCTGTAGTGGCTTTAATACTACTTGGTAGGGTTTACTTCCAGGGCTGGTTTTCCCGTCTGTAAACACAACCAGTGCATTGGGTGCATTGCGGCGGTCACCGTGTACAGGTATAAATACTACTTTGCTAGCAAGGGTAAGCGCTCTGTCCGTACGAGTCCACCCCCCTCGATAGCGAATATTTTTGATCTTGTCTTTGACTTTCTGTAAATTGTTGCATTTGGTTGATGAGAACCAGCAGTAAAGGGATGGATAGGCACTGTATGCAATCAGGGCTACTCGAGTGTGGCTGGGAGAAATATGATAATGGTGAACAAGTTGTTCAACAAACTCCTTCAATTGGTTAAAAAGAGTCCCTGTTATACTACCAGAGTTGTCCATAATAATACCAAGGTCAAGCGGCTGCTTGCAAGCTGGAAGGAAAAAAACGTTCTATATAATTAAAGTTTCATTTTTTTCAAACATGAAAAGACACAAGTACTAAAACATAACCACAACATACCAAAAACTGTGTAACAATCTGTGCTGATGTAATAGAATCAATAAAACTTTCTCGTATTAAAATGTTTTTTATGCATTTGTTTGTGGCTATTTTAATCCAAAGTAACAAAAGAATTAGAGCATTGTGGTGGGCTTCTCGATGAAAATGTAAAATTACTTAATAATTTAGGGTCCGTACAATCACTTATGTACACTAGTTGTCCAAAACGTAAGTGGACATAAAGTTTGTATCTTAAATCAAGTCTAAACGATATGATAAACCGTCAAGTAATGGAGGCTGAAAGCAATATCGAGACAGCTATCTAGCAACAACCGGAATAAGAGACCTTATTCCCGGCGGTGATCTTGTGGCTTATATTGAGTAAACAAAGTAAAGAAAATGATATAATCTGAAAACCATTCGAGAACTTAAGTAATGACAACGCCATCCATAAAAAAAAAACTCGTTTAGTTTTTTTTTCTTCATTAAAGCATCCCAACCACAAAAAAAGATTCAACCTTGACGGCAAACAAAACTTTTGAAGTGTGACGTTGTCGTAGTCCACGGTAAGGAGGTGCTTAGCTCGGTACATGCCAACGTCATATTTTGAATTCAGTAACTAAGGCTATTGTTCTTGACCGTTCTCATTTCTTAAACACTCAATTCTCTCTACAATGACCGTAACGACATAACTTGGACAAAGGAGACGTATATACGGGAAAAAGGACGATGGCTTTAATGGAAATATTTTTTTTATACTGAAAGCTACCTCTACGAAGTTTCCGCAGGTCACATAAAATCAAGAGGTGATCAAACCCTTAACAACATTCAACAATAAAATTCAGAGGAAAAAGGAAGATTCTCACACTGAAATTCCGAACTACGGTGATAATGTCAAGGAAGATGCAACAGTGGTAACAACGTCCAGTTTATGTAAAGCCGGAAGTCCTGTCACTAAATTTAATGGATTAGATCCTTCTGTTCTGCATTACACAGTAAATAAGTGGCTGGAGATTCTAAATTAAATTTTGTTATGTTGCAATTTAAGGGTGTTATTGTTGATTTTCGTTCCTTTCCAACCTTTTTTTTTCTTGCTCGAAATGAAAACGAAGTCAACTGCGGTAAAGTGCTTCGTACGTTTGGTCACCCTGTAATCTTCATTTGGATTCCTTTTAATTTCCGTAATTCATAGCTTACAATATAAAAAGAAATACATCAGAAGCTTTGATCTTAAACCCCCATCATTTAAAAAGAATAATCTTTAAAGTGATCGAATTGCCTTTTATAACTCTTTTTTTTACATTTGCGTGCATTTCATCCTTTGGGAAGCCATGCTCTTTGAGTGTTTGTCTGGTATACTATGACAACAGTCGTACACACAACAGAAATAAACCAAAGCCACTAAATATCACCATTCCCTACCACAAAACAGCTTGTCTACGCAATAACGGCGGTTCAATGTTTCTTAACCTAATAGAAACCACATGACAGCCTTGTGACATAGTTTGCAAAAATAAGATGTATTAAAAAACCGGTTTAACTTTTATAAACTTGTAAGATTAAATAGGTTTCGTTTTATTTTGATTCAATTTTTTTCCAAAATATTTATCTTTTTGATAAAACATATTTAATCTGTATTGTGAGAAAACTCAATAACTTACGACCACATGGCTTGATTTCGCACGGCATCACTTCACTCGCAGGACCCAGACGGGAGCAATCTTTACCATTCCCATGGGGAGGTGGGTTTGTGCAAGTTCTGATACGTCTCCTCTCTCCCTTACCACAAGATTTGTTACATTGTGACCATTGCGACCACTGTGAATATCCACCATCAATGTCCTTAACTAACGTGGATGACATAAATCAATTTTACTAAAGAATGCTATTTAAAAAGATACTAAAGAATGCTATTTAAATTATATATTTTATAACTCTGTCATATTAAAATTTGTAAATATCATTTTGTAAAGATCAAGCATGTAATTTAGATTCTTCAAAGTTCTGTTAAAACTTTGGTTAATTCTACAACCACCCTTTCCTCAAGAAAATCTGGGAGAAAGAACAAGTGCCAGCAAAGAGGAAGGAGGGGCATTTCATCGAGCTGCCAAAAAAGGAGATCTCAGCAACGACGCATAATACAGACGGAGCACCATATTGCCAGTTTCAGGAAAGACCTTTAGAACGATCCTACTGAACAGGAAAAGGACTTCACTGACAGAACACCTCCAAGACCAACAAGCTGGCTTACGCAAAGAGGGCTCAAGCACGGATCAGATTGCTACGCTGCGAATCATCATACAATAGAGAAGAAGTAATCTCTGTACGTCGACTTCCTTGACTATGAGAAAGCCTTTCACAGCGTAAACAGAGATTCCCTATATGGAAACTGCTATGATACTAAAAAATGTCTGGGAAGCTCACCAACATCATCAAAAACTTGTACGAGGGACTCACCTTCAGGTTAGATCACAGGTTTTATGATGCTTAACATGTCCGGACAGGAGTTAAAAAGGGATTTTTGCTGTCTCTATTTCAATTCTTGTTCGTCACTGACTGATTCATGAAGATGTCCACAGCAAAGAGGCTGAATGGTATCCAATGGACTCTCTTGGTTTAGTTAGATTATTTGGACTTTGCTGATGACTTAGGGTTATTCTTACACACCAAGCAGCAGATGTACGACAAGACCAGCATCGTGGTGGAAAGAACATCAAGCCTGGAACGGAACTTCATCGAAGGAATGGTAAATTCCACCACCACATCTCCCATCACACTTAAAAGCGAACCACTAGATAAGGTGGTCAGTTTCATTTGATTCAACAATATTTTTGACATCCAGGAAGGGACAGAGGTAGACTACAATAAAAAAAGCTAAAGTATCTTTCCTAAAGCTTAAGAACATTTGCGGTTTAAATGTCTTGCCCGTCGACAGAAAGATTAGACGAATCACCAAAACATCGATCAAGAAAAACCATACATTCATTAATAATCGTCAGAAGTAGATCCTTCACATACGATAGCCTTACAAGACCAGTAACGAAGAACTATGACAGCACACGTGACAGAAGCCAGTGAGAGCTGATATTCTACAATGCAGCTAGAAGTGGATAGGCCACCCTGCGAAAACCAGTCACCAACACCACGAGACAAGCTCTCAGGTAGAACCCCTAAGGAAAAAAGAAGAGACACTGTCCGAGAAACACATGGCGACGTGCTCAATCCAGATGCCAAGAAAATGGGCCACACATAGGAGGAGCTGGAAAGACTGGCACAGGACAGAAATAGCTGGAGGGACCTTTTGGACAGAAACAAAGAAGAGGAGATAGGGATTAATGTAAACAGGACATGAACCATCATGAAGGATATCTATTGCAATGCACTACTATTGTTACACAGAACCTGTTAAATATACTTGGTTTAGTTTTTGCCACAGCAAGATAGAAAAAGTTTGTGAAATAGTGGGCATGAACAATAATTGCAACAAAAAAACAATGATGATGATGATGATGTTGACAATGACAATGTACAAATTGGTGACGATAAGGGCAACATTTTCAAATGTTTATTAAAAACAACAGCATTGACTATAACTCCATCTCTCATCATCATCATCATCATCACCAGATTGCTAACCTTTCTCACAGTGTTCACCAGTAAATCCCTGAGGACATTTGCACTGATATGAACCGTGACTATTCACACAAGTTCCACCATTCCTACAGGGGTTTCGTGAGCACTCGTTTATGTTTGCAAACAGGCAAGATGTTGTCAAAATGGCTCGAAATACGGATTCTCTTCAAAATTATGAACACGTAAAATGGAGACAACAATTCTACTCAGTCAATTACAGTAATGTTTTGCTTTTATAACACATAGGTTACTTTAGAATAAAACAAACATTTTTTTAAATCTCAACGCACCTCTATCACAGTTCTTTCCTGTGTACCCAGTAGGACACCTGCATCTGTAGTTTCCAATAATATTTACACATGTAGCCCCATTTTTACATGGATTTGCCGTTTGACACTCATTAACATCTGGAAAATAGTGCGCGCAAAGAAACAAAAACAGATGTAACACAATTTTGTTTATCACTTTCAATGCACAGAAATAGAAAACATTTACGACCAAGTGGTTATATTATTATATTAAATAATTAATTAACTAACTAACTAACTAACTAACTAACTAATTAATTAGTATTAATTTAGTATTAACAAAATACATTTTTTTGGAATGTCATAAATGGAATGCTGCGTCGGTGTTTCTACAGAAACAATTTTACAAATAGATAAGTTTTAACATAACGCAATGAGATAGGTATGTAAAAAACAAAAGGAAATAAAAGGATAGAGATGTGTGAGAGAAAAATGTTAAAGAGACAAAAAGTTTCTTGGGACAACAGAAGATTAACAGAAAGTGAAACATTCATTTATCCTGTGAGGATTAAGAGTGCCCAAAGCGTGAATTAGTAGCATATCTTCAGTCTTGCGACAATCGTTGCCACCGTTGATGATAGAAAGGCTGAATGCAACAAAATTAGAAATAGAATTAGAAGAATTAAAATGGCGAGAGAGAGGTTTAGATAGATCGTTCTCACGTATGTCATAAAGGTGATCTCTCATGCGATCACCTAACTACGGCCACTTTCCCCGATATATAACTTGCTGCAATTAGAGCATAGAATGCAATAAATAATGTTAGATGTTCTGCAATTGAAATAATCAGTGATGTTAAGAGAAGACTTGGGGCCCGTAACAGAGGTACGTGAAACGACAAAAGGACAAGTTAGACATCGCTTGCGGGAACAACAAAAAATGCCAGGTTCTTTATTGGAAGGCAGTGTTCCTTTAACCAAAAAAGTGCGAAGATTGCATGCATTCACTCCGACGGACTACAGTTCGAAACGTCAGATCATAAACTATTTTCACTACGGTCTAAAACTTATCTATTTGTAAAAAAAAAATTCTGGAATGCCAAGTTGCTTAGTTTAGTTCTTAAGATCATAAAACTCGGAGATACAGAAGACAATTTATTTGGTAAAAAAGAAAGTTTATCTCAACACACCTCTATCACAGTTCTTTCCAATGTACCCAGGAGGACATCTGCATCTGTAGTCGCCATTAGTGTTCACACATGTAGCGCCATTTTTACAAGGGTTCAATTTTTGACATTCGTTGATATCTACAGAATTAAAAGAGAACCAACAAAAACATTCTTTTATTTTGTCCAGTTGCACTTGGTCAAAAATAAAACACTCATTGCGGTGATAAACATTGTACAACGCATTGGTTGTAATAAAATAATATATTTAAACTTTCGTATGTTCTACGTACATCTTCAGAAGTATAAAATAACGGTTAAAAAGCTACGATAATACACGTAATACAAATAATAGACATTACTATTTAATAAGATATAGATCTGCTATATTAAAACCATCAACCCTCATTATACTGCGTTATATTACGATTACATCATCATTATCACCATTAACATAACCATCAAAATGGCCATTTTACTGTCATTATTATCACCAGCATCATCAAAAACATTAAAACCATAATCATTACACTTCATTAAAATATTTTTGTCAAAAAGACTTGCAATGATTTTTGTTACAACATAAGTAAATTTTGGGCCGTTTATACAATATTTCGACTGGCCATTATTATTGTAAAAACCGTAGAAAGAACAAACCACCTGCACTCAACTCCATGGTTTGGCCAGAACCTACACGCATGCGCACAACCAGCTTCACCTGAGCAACTACAATGCAAGTAACCAGAGCACCCGTGGACACTTGTTTCGTTCATGTTAGGACTTATCAGCATGATATAGCTTTCCAGCAACAAGCAAAGAGCTAGAGTTGCGAGTTCAGAGAATTTCTTTAAGGCTGAGCTCCCACCGCATGCATGTGGGAGCGTGGTTGATCCTCCCAACGGATCCTCTCTCTGCATTCATTGCCTGAGGTTTGCTGAAATGTGTCTAATTTGGCACTGACGAGAAAATTACTAATATTACTACATCTACGGAAAGTTACCATTGGATGATCTTTAAGAACATTCCTACAATGTTCTGCAAAGTTTTTTCGCCCTCAGTCTAGACCACAAAAATGTCATTGATGTATCAACGCCAGGTGTGTGGTTTACAAGGTGAAGCAGTGAGGTTATCATTACCAATATCATCATCATCATCATCAACACCATGACTATTATCTCTCATTACTATCACCATCAATATAATTACCATCATAACTATCATTAACACAATGACTATTATACCCTCATTACTATCGCCATCAACATTATCAACAACTTTACCATCATTAACACCATGATCATTATACCCTCATTACTATGACCATCAATATAATCACCATCATTACTATCACCCTACATTTTATCACCATCACTACAGTACTGTAACTACTATCACCATCACCATAGTCATCATTAAAACTTTAAGTTACTATGATCATCTAATCACACTAATTACTGATTATCATCAGTCTACTAACCTTTCTCACAGTGTAAACCAGTAAATCCCTGAGGACACTTGCACTGATATGAACCGTGACTATTCACACAAGTTCCACCATTCCTACAGGGGTTTCGTGAGCACTCGTTTATGTCTGCAAACAGGCAAGTTGTGGTCAAAATAGTCAATATTAATGAAATGCATAACAGCGACAAATAATTAACTCTTATTAACCGAGTGCAAGATCCATATGGTATGTTACGGAATTTTTTTCCATTCTTATGGCCCAGGTGCAAAGTGCGCGGGCCATGTGGAAAAAACTTGGGTCCGTATAACTTATGACAAAGATCGAACAAACGAGGTTAATAGCATAATTATTATATGGCTTTTTGAAAGAACATTGGTGGGGACGAAACCAACGGTTGACCCGCAGCGAAGACGTGTTATTGAATAGTAAACAATACTAATGTTACAAGGTTTTCCTCTGCAGAGACCAAGGCCAAATGGTTCATAGTACGATGCCTTTTATTCGAAAATTGTTAAATGTAATGTTATTTTAAAATAACAAAAACAGGCAAACCTAATACTGAAAAAAATGTTCAGTCGTACCGGAAGAGTTAATTTATCGATTTGTGGCGCTTTAAACCAGTGCCAGTTAGGTGTTTTGATATAGAATACATGTACAAACATTCATTATTAATCGATTCTCCAGTAAACAATTAATCCACAAGTCCATGAGCTCTTTATCTTATTTGGCAAAGAAACAGATATTTCGAAATTTTAAAATATTGACATAGGTATACTCTACCAGCTGGTTGCAAATCTTCAACAGTTAGTTTTTACCATTGACGTATGGTGCCTATGCTATACCTACAAGGTACATGCAGTCCAATAATGTACCTGTGAATCTTACAAACTATTTGGCAAGAACAAAAATAAAAAGGATATTTATGTCTAGACCTATTTTGAATGGATTTGTATGGGGGTAAATTCTTAAGATAATGTGATAAGTCATGAAGTAGAACTCGGTGCAAAAACTAACATAGTATAAAATTTTAATGGATAGTTAGAATACCATTATAGACTTAATTTTGTCACACTTCCACCACAGTTTTTTTTCTGTGTACCCAGTAGGACACAGTCTGCACCTGTACGGCTGTAATCTCCAAGCTGTAACAATTTACAGTTTCATGAAAAAAATTAAAGTATACATACCCGCTTGTTTATCGTTTTAGTCTTAGACGGAAAATAATAATTTTAAAAAAGAAATAAAGTGAAAACTCTCGAGCAGGCAAAAACACTTGTTGACATCGGTTTTTTACAAGAAACGGATAACATGTTTTATTTCTTCATTGCATGTAGTTTTGTTTAGCCTTGCAAAGATGGGTATTTCATGCTGCTGGAATAAATAGTACTGTATATAATTATGGGTTGTAGAACTTTTTACCTGAATTCTGATGATTTTCTATATCTTAATGTCTATAAATTATATTTATTGATATAAATTATATCTAAATAAAATAATTATGATTTTAGTTACCTTTCTCACAGTGCTGGCCAGTAAATCCCTGAGCACACTTGCAGTGATATGAACCGTGACTATTCACACAAGTTCCACCATTCCTACAGGGGTTTCGTGAGCACTCGTTTATGTCTGCAAACCGGCAAAATGTTCTCAAAATAGCCAAGAATGATACATTCCAACTTTGAAAAACAGTTTAAGTTCATGAAAAGATGATTTTAACACAATTCTTTTACAAGCAATGTTAATCTACATTATGTAAAATTAAGAAAATGAAGAACGATAATCAAATGCTTAACACACCTCCATCACAGTTCTTTCCTTTGTACCCAGTAGGACAACTGCATCTGTAGTCGCCATAAATGTTTACACATGTAGCCCCGTTTTTACATGGATTTGCCATAAAACACTCATTGATATCTAAGGAATAACAAGAAAACAAATTGTAGACCTCATTCTTGTTTTGGAATAAATTAGAATAAGTTTGTGAAGCTAATCTTCAATTTCAAGCAAAATGAACATCTATTATGTAGCTTGACTACGAGAGCACTCACTTTTGATCAATGACTCTAGTTTAAAGTTTATCTCAACACACCTCTATCACAGTTCTTTCCAATGTACCCAGAAGGACATCTGCATCTGTAGTCACCATAAATGTTCACACATGTAGCGCCATTTTTACATGGGCTCATACTTTGACACTCATTGATATCTAAAAATGAGAAATGTAATGGTTGAAACTTATACTAGGCAGTTTTTCAGGTTTTCACTGATCTGCTCTTGAGTTCTTCCAAACTTTTGTTTCAGTTTTCTTCAGACTATGAAGGCACGAAAAACATACTATTTTATTTTTTACATAAAATTGTTTTCCGACTTAACAAAAAGAAACAAAACACGAAGCGAGTATGTAAAATTCTATTTCTTTTTATTACAACTTGGAGACAGCCAATCATATTTTACAGATGCTATGAAAGCACACAAAATATCAAAGGTAGTTTTAACATTAAATATTAAAGGTAGTTTTAACATTAAATATTCCAGGACAAATCAGTTAAAACATTCATTTTCTTTATTTGGTGCAAGAATTTTGAACAGTATTCTTCAAAGTATCCGAATACTCCCCAAATATAAATTAAAGTTTTTTTGCATCAGCTCTTTTTACGCATTCTGGAACTGGAGGATACTTATGTTGACACACCTACTTTAGTTAATAAATTAAGCACGATGAATGTAAAATAGGCTTGTAATTCTGTAATTTTTCCAACGTAATTTTTGTAACGTATTGTAATAACTCTAGTTCATCT
>JANCMA020628988.1:0-19490 GCA_024336925.2 Zoanthus solanderi
AGAGGATTGGGTGAGTGCCATGATTTCATGACCAGAATCCAATTGTTTACTTCCTATACCCCCCCCCCCAGGCTTGTTTTAAATTGTTTTTGTAATCATTAGTTGACAATTCTTGATGCACTGTTGGAACTGGCTAGGGTAACATCAAATTAATAATTTAAAGTTCACAGCTTATTGCTGTTAAGTCTCTATACTGTACCTACAGGTGGCAAGTTCGTGCTCTGATATTAAGCTGTGTATTAGACTGTGATACAACACAACAGACATTTCAGAACATGAGGGAATGTAGAAAACATGAGCTACAAGTGTTTTCAAAAGGCCTTGAGTGTTTTATTGCAGTCTAATACATACATGTCTTAGGATTCTTCATTTGCTTTAAAATATAGATTGACACCATGCCACAAGTAGTGAAAAACAATAAAACATGCTTTTCTATATTTTATACTCTGATAAAACATGGGTTTTTGACCAATCAAAGCTCGATTAGGGTCCTATTTATATGATTTACTTGAAATAAGTAGTGCCCTGCCTTGAGGTTGATAGTTTTATGTGAGTGCTCAAATTCCATCTAATAACTGTCAACCTTTCAACTTGCCCACTCTCCAAAAAAAAATGAGCTATCATTGCTCAATTTAACTCTGACACAGTTTTTCACAGTATCATAATAATTTCAAATTGTGTTGTGTATTGTTATCAGAGTTCATGATTGATATGTTTCATGCAGAGAAGTCCATCATTATATGATGCCTGCAGGCTTTATAAACTAAGCTTTCATTATGCACAAGTGTATTGAAACCTCCAACTTTTTTCCTTCTTTCCTGTGGGCCAGGATAAGGGATAGCTGGTGAAATGACACTCTATTGAACAAAATTGTTGCCCAAGGGGGTAGGATTATCAATTGACAGTTATTGAACCCCTACCTCAAAATGTTGATTAAGGAAAGAATGGACAATTCATATAATTATGTAACTGCCTGAACATCAGGTACCTGATGTACCTGAGCAAACATTTTCAAGTTAAAGACTTGACAGGTTCAAATTACTGAGGTGTTTGGTATGACAACAGGTGATTCTGCCAGGGATTGCACTCTGTACACCCATGATACTAATTTCCTCTTTGTTGTAAAATCTATGCCAACTGTATTTATATATAGTCTCATAGACATGAACTAAATTGAGTGACCTTGTCTCCCTAGTATTAGGGATTTAAATTGCATGTAAATTTCATTATAACATGACATGTTTATTAATTTTGCATTTAAAAATTTCAAAAGAAGTTCTAATAAAGAAGAAATCTAAAGAAGAATTCTAAAGAATAACTTTGAAAAAGATTTATTTTGTAAGTAGAATTCTGAAAGAATTGTACATAACATTTTGAAATCATTTAGTCTATAGAAACTTTTGCCATGGTCCCGAGACCCTAGTAAAATGACTCGATTTGACCAATTTTGACTAAAAGTTTTGCCCCTAGGGGTGGGGGGTTTGCTCATAAATGTTTGACTTTAGTTTATGTCAATTCCCCACCCTGGCCCAGAGAGAAGGGGGGAGGGGAAGGTAAGGGTTTCAATTGACTGATGCATTACTAAGGCTATCAACATTATGTGATATGTCTTGGATTAAAAAGTTTAACAAGACAGTACTGCCAATATTAATTGTTAATCCATTTGATTGTTTGATTTCAGTAAGCACCTTGCCTCCAGAAATGCGAAAGTTTTTGAAATGGAAGATGAGCTCGATAACCCCCAATGTCATCAAACAGTGCATTGCAAGATCAGGTTTTAGGCCGACAAAAAGTAAGTATATTGACATTGCTAACACCTGTGTATATCAAGCTTATCACCCCTTTTGGTGAAAAAAATAATCAGAGAAGCCAGATTCAATGAAGAAAACATCAGAAAGAACAACTTACATAATTTTGGAATGGCTTTATGGTTTTCTACTATATTAATTTTTATAATTGCAGGGCAAGATCCTAATTCTCATGACTTTTGAAAGAAAATGCCAACAGTGATCAATATTGAATTAAAGGTTGATCAGCTAAGAAAATTCATAATGCCTGCTGTTGCAGGGGCAGGGGAACTTGGGGGCCAGGTGGGCCATGGTTCCTCCAAATAATTTCCAAATTGTTCTTAAATATCGTTTTGAGAATACATGAAGATCCCTCCATGTTACATGGAGATGAAAAATGTGCTCATTCCTCTCACCACAAACACTGGATGGTGACACAACTGCATAGATGCCAACTCTCCCGCTTTTGGCAGAAGACTTACGTTTTTTTTCTTCCTCTCCTGCTCTCCCGCTTTGGTACTTAAATCTCCCGCTTTTCACATCCACTAATATTAAATACTTATTTAATACTTGAGGAGCTCCAACACTATCAAGTGCCATAATATTAGAAAACTCGAAACCTTACAGAACAAAGATCAAACATCGAAGAGACCGTTTTAGGCGACTTTTATAGTGCACGCACTGTTAGCCGTCATCCGCGTACCCCGTCATGGATACCCCACTGCAAATTGTCAAACTGAAACCGTTACGAGAACCGATATTTTAAGTCAACCAGAACAACGTAAATAAAAATCAAGTCATAAAAATGTCTCCACTTTTCAAAGTTTTGGGGTTGGCATGTATGCAGGATGAACAGTGAGTTTGTTAGCATTAAACCAAGAAGAAACATGAGAGAGCTCTACATTAAGAATGGTTGCTAAGGTAGCCAGGTCATTATAACGAAGAAAGATATTTGTATCATCTGCAAAGAGAATGATGGACAAAGGGTTAGAGACATAAAAAAGATCATTGATGTATACATGTAAAAGAAAATGTAAAGGTCCAAGAACTGAGCCCTGGGGAACCCCACAAACGACCGAATTATACGACGAGGTATGGTCATGAACCATGACGCACTGCTGTCTGTGAGACAAATAGCTAATCAGCCAGGTTAACGGGATACCTCTAATACCATAAAAATTTAGTTTATCCAGAAGTATTTCATGGATGAGTGTATCAAATGCTTTCTTAAGATCTATGAAGACTCCAACAGTATACTGATTGTTTTCAAAACCTTCATAAATATTCTTGGCAAGTTCTGAGATAGCCATATCAGTAGATCCCAGCTGTTAGTAGCCTAGATGAACGCATTTTAGGCTTTTAAAACAACTTATGCTGATGAGAAATCATCAGGCGACATTTCTACCGTTGTCCCGTCCTTTTTCTAATTTTCGCCCAGTCTCTTAGGACCTCCGTCGGCTCAGTTGGTAATGGTATGGGACGAGTAAGTGCTAGGTAACCACGGTTCCAAGATGGCGACAACAGAAAAAGAATGTATTAGTAAAGAGAGTGTTGTCCAAAAAAGTGACGAGGGAAATATGAAAATGAATGAAATTAAGGAAATACAGGAAAGTGATAGCACAGAAGAAGCTGCGTGTATAAAGGACTGTAAAGCGAAAGACGATAGCCAAAGCAAATTTGAAGACTGCGAAATGTTTTATGATGCAATGGAATATAATTCTTGTCAATCTGAAAACAAAACTGAAACGTTTTATAACTCGCCCCTAGAAAATTCCGCATCAGAACATCAAACGGACTCAAGTGAAGTTTTAAGAGATAGTCAAGAGCAAAATGAACCTGCTGAAGAAGAAACTGAAGAAGATGAAGAAGAAATAGAATCGCAGGAAGATTTAACACCACAACAAAAAGAGGTTTGTTCGTTATCTATCTCAATATATTTTAGGTATCAACTGAGCTAAATTTGGTAAATTGTAAAGATAACTTTCTTGGTTTTATTTACAAATTAATTTTATTTTGCTTAACAAATGAAGACTGTGCTCTGTTCTGTTGTATTAAGCAGGCATAAAACACAAAAGAACTGTAGCGCAAGGTGATAGGTCTTTTCGTCTTTTCGTTATGTCAGTACTTCAATTTATCTTTAGCGTTTTTCCTTTTATGAATTATCTTTATTTAAGTAGTTTTAAGAATACAACATCAAATTTGCATTTTTTAACAGTTTTATTTGAATATTATAATTTGTCTGATTTCTACATGCTGTTTTAAAAGGAAAGAAAAATTGAAGCCAAGCAATACAAAGATCAAGGAAATGAGTGCTTTAGAAAATGTCGTAAGTTAATGGACTTTCATTCATTTGAAAGCTTTGTAAAGAGTTAAAAGATGTATTAGTTAATATTATTATTGTCATTTTAAAAATATTATTATGTAGACAAGTAAAAACAAGCGATAAAATATCCCTACGTTTTGGCAACTTCATGATGCCATTATCAAGGGTACAAAATTAATGAGAATCATCATCATCATCATCATCATATACGGTTTTACATTCGTTTTAAATGCTGGCTCACACGTGTAGCCAATATAGCTCCCTGTATCACACAGGTTACATTTAAACTGGTACACTACACACTGTTGATTAACTCTACTAATACTGGTTTACTTGTCCACTACCAGAGTTAGGTTGACAACCGGTAGAAACAGAGCTTATTATCAACTATGCTCGATTGCACATACCGTTTGTCCTCTTCATGGCTTTATTTTTCGGAGGAGTGTGAGCGCTTGAAGTCTTTATTCTCATGTCTGGACTACCCTCACCACCTTATCAACTCCACCATTAATACCTTTATCAACTGGAGAGTTGCTGACCAGCTGCCATTGCAGGCTTCGGGAAGATTGGCAGGAGATGATGTGACCCGAGTAGTAATACCCTTCAAGGACCAAGACTCCGCTAACATTGTTAAGATGCAGTTGAAAGACCTTACCACAATCCAGCCCATATTTGTCAGTTGGAAAATTGGCCAAGGCGTTAAAGAATGTGAGACCAAACCGCAGCTGGTTAATCAACGGTGCGTAGTGTACCAGTTTGAATGTAACCTGTGTGATACAGGGAGCTATATTGGCTACAGTGGATGGCCATATAAAAGCACGTCATCTTCAGTATGCAAGCACTATAACAATGACCATGTGGGTGCTGTCCCTGAGGACGTCCTTAGCTGTTTCAAAGTTCTCAAGAAATGCATGGATAAATTCGATTGTCTTGTCAACGAGATGCTTTACATCAAACAATTAACACCGAGTTTGAATGTGTAAATGGATTCTAACCGTGCTAAAGTATTTGTGTAGTCACCTTCGCTATGTAAATTAGTTATAACTCTTGAACTCGCATTTGTTAATTTTATTCTCATTTGTACCCTTGATAATAGCATCATAAAGTTGCCGAAATGTCGGGAGACTATATCGCTTGTTTTTACTTGTCTATGTATTACTAAATCATTGTTAATATAAATATTATTATGGTAGAATTTCTATATACTGGTCCTTACTTTAATTTAAATCTCTATAATATCTTAGTTTAATTTTTATAGGTATCTCTTCACATATTTTCCATTTTAAGCATGATGCAGACACCATTTATTTCATGGCCCGCTCACAATGAGAAAATGTAAGACATTAGGCATACTTAGTATGTAAATATATCATTTAACACTAAGAAGAATACTGCAGTCCAAAATGTCTCAATACAGTGAAGTTTTTCAGAGGTAGAATTTCAGTAAATTCTTGTTTCAATAACAAACCTTAAATTTGATTTAAACCAGTTACAGTGCTCAGTTCAAGGCACCTTGTAATTATTTTTAAGAAAACTTGATAAAAATACAATCATTTACATGCATGTAAACACAACATTTGCAGTCTGTGACAAAAATAATTCAAGATTGGTCAAAAACTCTTTAAATGCATGAAATAATGTGATCTATACTTTACCTCAAGTTAAGGAATGAATGTTTTCTGTTTAAGGCGAGTTATGAGGCAGAAAACAATTTGAATTCTAAGATACTGTAACCATATGCTTTAAATTAAATCTTTTATTAATTCCTTAAATACCTCTTTGAGATCTTTCAGAAGTCTGTTCCAGTATTAAATAAATGCAACTGGAAAGCTATTATTCTGCTGGAGCACCGCTCCATGGGCCACTTGACTTGTAAAGGATTCAGCTCATTTATAAATAAAAACTTACAGCTTTATATACTTAACAGTCTATAAAGTTTTGATCTTTCAACAGAATATCCTGAGGCAAAAGAACTATACACAAGATCAATACGAATCTGTCCCAAGGAGTTCAATGAAGAAAAAGCTGTGTTCTTTGCTAATAGGGCAGCCTGTCTTGTTAAAATGGTATGTTGTGAACAGAACAGACAAACAGGACAAACAGGGGTTGTGTTATAATTAACATTTCTTGCTTGAGAGCTCATGGAACTGTTTTTGTTCTATAAAGTACTGCAGAGATAATTGTTGCAATGCATTATTTTTACCAATTATAAACAAAATTTGCCGTAGTTATATCTAAATTCTAAATCGATTTGAGAAAAAGTTTAATAAAATATAATTATAGCAATTTTATTTTACAGTATTAAAGTCTGAAGTGAAATCTGCACTAAAATTTTCATGCATTATTAGTTTTCTGAAACAACAATTCAACCAGTGATTCATACAGAAGTTTTTTAAAAAAAATACAACCAGTAAGTGTCAAAAGACAATGGAATTGTGAAAATCTTGCAAGCATGCAACAGCTTGTCAGTTCAGTGCAATGGGAAACTGGAAAGTACTTTTGCCACACTTTTACATCAAAATTTGTAACATCAAAAATTAATTGTTTCTTTACAATGCCACAAGGATATTTTATCAGACCCAGGTTTGTAGGAAACATCTCTACTCAGAAGTGTACATGAGTAGGCGTGAACAGAGAAAATGTAGCAAGTTATTGGTACTGTTATGATCTGGCACACAGCAGATGTGGACGGCTCATTCCTGATCAAGACCAACAAATCTAGCTTGTTTTGATAAGAACATGAAGTTTTAAATTCCTTCAGATGGAACTTCAACATTTTGTACATCTTCTCATGGGTATTGAAAAGTGTAGCAGGCAAAACGTAAGACAGTAAAAGTGAATATTAAGCAAACATAAAGTGATGCCTAACAAAAATTCCTGTCCGACATGGCAGGTGGTGACTGCTGACTTGTGGATTTTATTCAGTAGTGCAGAATCGCACCTCAGCACTTTGCCAGATGCCCTGTTTGATTGTTTGAAGCACTAGATAGTTAAATAAAGTGGTTCATTTTTAGAATGGATATTGCTTTTTGTTTCTTTATGATTAATTTTTCCCTAATAAAAATTATTGGAATTCTAAATACACAGGACCAGCAAAAGGATGCAATAGAAGATTGCACAAAAGGTTTGATTTTATTAATACCTAAAATAATTAATTAATAATATAATTTTATTGAGAGTCAGGTAAATTGCTGACACTCTTTCTTATAGAAGCTGTTAGACTCTGAAAGTACAGTTGTTGGTGCTACATAGTTCATTGTAACAGTCATCCTAACCAAACACTATACAAAAAAATATGTTGACTGTTTACGGATCATCCAACAAAACATTGATCTCAATTACTTTTTGCAGGTATTTTTCAAACTACCATGATTTAGAATTGCAGCACAGTTTTCTAGCTGGATGCTTTACTTTTCAATCCCAACTAAAAAATGTAGTTTCCAGGGGACTGTGATTTTTTCTGGTCACCCTAAAGCACAGACTCTGCAGACTGAGTTACTTATTTTTTTTGTTTTTTTGTTTGTGATATCTTAATTTCACGAAATACAAACAAGCAAGACAGATTTGTAACTACCTGTATGTACTGGAAGCTGTCTACACGTAGGCTACAAAATTCTTGCTTGATTGTGGTAAATGGAAACCACTTATGAATTATTACTGCAGTTTTATAGAACTTTACTTATATATACACATTTTTGAAAGCTAGATATAATTATTTACAAAGCATTTTGCAACAAAGTACAACAAGAATTCATGCATAGAAAGAATTTATTTAATGAAGGACAGAATGATGTCTGTAAACTACAGAATCGAACTTTATTCAATTCTTTTATCACTTCAACCGAAAAACTTTCTGAAACATATTGAACAAAAGTTTTGTATTTTATTGTTTCTCCAGCATTAGATCTGAATGATAGATATTTAAAAGCCAGATTGAGGAGAGCGCAATGTTATGAGCATGTAGAAAAACTTGAAGAAGCCCTGGAAGGTAAAAATCTTTAATCTTAGTGCTGTAGTAGTAGCAATTTAAAGTAGTTTATGATCTGAATTGTTATGGGAGGAACATTCACATAAGGCAAGCTAATATACATATACACGGTATATTACACAATGGACCCTGTGCAAAATGGTGGCGGTTTTAATACTCTTTTGTTTACATTCAAATTAGCTCTACTAGCCTCGTTCTTGAGTTAAGCTTTCAAAAGAATATCTTACCACAAATGAGGCTAGTAGGGCTAATTTGAATGTAGACAAAAGAATATTAAAATCGTTGTCATTTTTGCACAGGGTCTATGATCTGAAAATTTTGAACTACTCATTGTATAATTCAATAACTCGATCCCAATTCAACATGTCTCTGATTCTATAGTTTTAATTGTTTTTTAAAAGGCTTAAATTATAATTAATTATTTTTTCTATAGCTGTTCAATAAACCTGGAAAATAATTAATTTTTATAATTATGCTTCCATTTTATGTTGGGTTTATCCAGTTGTGATAGTTAAAAATCATGATAGAAGTGAAAAATGCAACATCTGTTCAATGTTAAACACCCAGGATGTTAATTTCATCATTATGTATTCAGTATTGTATTAAATATGGTGCTCATAATTTATTCATTTGATATTTGTACTGGATAATTAAACATTTATGAATGGTATCTTTCTGATTTATAGTAATACTAACAGCCATAGGTAAAACTTCCAGACTTTAAACTCTCTATATTTAGGGACTTGACCATTTTGGCCTCAAGGTTTTAGGCAAAAATAGGGCACCAAGGCCATTATCAAATGGCACTAAGTGTGGTTTTCAACAAAATGTTAATGTTTGTGCCTTTATTGTTTCAAACCAAGCAGCACACAGGATTTGTTTGTGCTCTTTATTTGACTATTATCTCAATATAATTTGAACACTTTCAGCTTATTTAGGTGTCACTGATATTTTAGAAAAATACCCCATGTTTAGACACCTATTTTTTATGGTATGGCAACACCCAAGAGAAAAGAGGCAGACTATTTGTGGCTGTACATGTACATCATGCACAGTTCTGGGGACATTATGGCAATGGCTAGGGGCATCCATGCTCTGAGGTGGTTGTACGTTTTAAATCCTGAACATTCGAACTACACAGTCTTAAACCATATCACATACTGGAGTACTGGCTCGAAAATCTTAGGATTATATCAACTCCAGGCTATTTATATGTACAAATTATTATTGCAATATGATATTAATGTAAATACAATTAAAATAAGTACAATGGCGAATAAAGTTATATATATAAAACAGTGGACGAAATTACTGTTTCTGAATTCAGCCAGTCAAAATCAGCGTCGGCGTCCGTAAAGTCAAAGATTGCAAAGCCAAAAAAGCCTAATACCAAGACGTCGGGCCAGAAAAGAACTCGAAGAGTGTTAACTTTGGAAGAAAAGTATCCCATCGTTAAAGAAATCCAGAATGGAAAGAAACGAGCCGATGTTGCAGAGCTCTTTAACCCCCCTTTGTGTCAATCTACTGTAGCAACCATTGTGAAGAATAAGAAAGAGATAATGCGTGCTTACGAAGAAGGGTTGTTCATAAACAAGCGCAAGAAAATGACGCTGTTTGAGTGGTTCAAAAGAGTGCGAGCAATGAATATTCCAGTTAGTGGTCCTATTTTGGCAAAAAAAGCCCGGTACTTTGACGAGCAACTCGGCTACAAAGACTTTAAGGCAAGCATTGGATTTCTAGACCGCTTTAAAGAAAGGCAAGGCATCATGGGCCAAAATATTTGTGGTGAAGAGAAAAGTGTTGACGCAGACATAGTGAGCATGTGGGAAGAACGTCTCCCAGACATTGCCGTAGATACGAACCCAAAGACCGATTTAACGCAGATAAAACTGGCCTTTTGTGGAAGGCAACTCCTACCCAAACACTCCATTTTAAAGGTCAAAAGTGCAGTGGAAGAAAGAACAGTAAAGAGCACGTTACCGTCCTCGTTCCTAGTAACCAAGACGGGACAGACAAGCTACCCCTGTTAGTTATTGGGAAATATGCTAAACCACACGGTTTGAAAGGAAGCAACATGGATTTGCTCGCTGTAATTTAAAGGGCACAGAATGCTTGGATTGACAATGTGATATTCGAGGAATGGGTTTGAAAAGTAGATCAGAAGATGTTTGTAATAACTGCACAGCACAGGTGCCAGTGCCAGACTTCACAAACACGCGATTAATATTTTTCCCGCCAAACTGCACAAGTAAGCTTCAGCCTGCAGACCAAGGAATTATACAGAACCCGAAGGTTCATTACCAAAAAACAATGATCCGCAAAATTTTGCAATGTATAGATGAGAACAAGCCTATAAAAGCGGTAGACCTTAAGGACGCTATCTTCATGGCAGCCAAAGCTTGGGACAGCGTGAGTCCAACAACGATCAAGAACTGTTGGAGAAAGGCTGGCTTTCCAGAGCTGGTGGTAGGGCCAACGCATGACCTATTTGAGTCGGATCAGGAAATTGATGAAGAGGGCAAAGGATCTGGTTTATGGAGCAGGGTTGTCCAGCAGTATCCCTCGCTCGAGAATGTGCCATTCGGCCAATTTGCATCTCTTGACAAAGACGTTGTTACGGAGAACCCAATGACGGAAATTGATGTAGAAAGAGAATCTTTGGAGTCAGTGAAACCATTAAAGGCTAGGGCTAGCCCTCAGCAGGAGGAGGATTCCGACGATGACGTATCGGTGATTGACCCCTGACCCCTATGCAAGCCATTGAAGCTGTCAAGGTGATACGAGATTTTGTTATCACGTTGGAAGAGCCAGGAGAAAGAGAAAGAAATTTCCTTTCCTCTCTCTCGGCAATGGAGGACGCATTTCTGAGATTGCAAATTACTACAGAGGCAAACAAGGCAATGAACATTGAACAGGTCGAAACACGCGAACTAAACTCGATTTCTCAATGTTTAAGTTTAAGTTTTAGTTTAAAGTTGACGTTGAGGTTTATGTCATGTAGTGTTTTGTATTTCGATAACAAACAACTTGTGAGTTGTACAAACTGTTTTGACATATTTTAAGGACAACAAAGAATACTCCGGATGTCGCACTTGTGAATCATTTGATTAATTACAAAGTATTAATTACAAATTTATCAGTTAACATAGACTAAAAACGCTTACGTCACATTTTTCCTGGTATAAGGATATTTTTAGAAATTTTCCCAAAATATCGTTATACCAGGAAACTCGGTATATATCCCGGTTTAACGATATAATTTTGAAGTCCCCTTGGCATATTGTTAAGCCGGGATTCCACTGTACCAGTATTTGTTTTGGCTATGCTTTAAACCAAAAAAGATTTCCGCTATTCATCTCACAATTTGGTCACCAATAGAGACGCCATGGTGTCCGTTTTTACGAGTTCACTTTCTTGACGTTTTGATTAGGTGATTTGTTCCCTCATAAATTATTCGTATTGTACATTAAAGTTAAAGGTACCTTAATCCAACTGACAACATCGGTGTAAGGAGTTCCTTCACGTCCTTTGATATTTTTGGTCCAATTGCTCTAGCCATCATAGCAACACAGGCAAAGACCATCGGGTCAACTGTAACAACTTTCTGGCGTCTGAAAACAAATGACTGCTAGCTATATTTAAACTCAAACTTGTATGATATTTGTAATAGTTTTGGTTGTTTAATAATTATAAAGTTCGTGATCTTCACAAACTAGAATAAAATTAATCCAATTTTAAGTCTTTGATCAAATTTATATGATTTCTGAAAGATTTTGATCTCACTGCGATCAAGTCAAATAAAACTTTTATTGATAAGGGTCACTAAATCAGTTTTAATATGCAAAAAATTTTAAAACTTTGGAGGCAACTATGCAATAAGCTACCATTAAAAACAAACTTTCGAAAAGAAAAAAAGATGCATTTTGTTCACATATTTTGGCTGTCACCAAAAGGATAGCATTGCTGGAATATTTTCTAAGATCAAAATACAAGGTTCAAGGTTTATCCCCTTGCCGAAAATGAACATTTTTTGTAAGACAATCTTTACATAAAAGTTGATCTAGTTTTCCAGCCTTATGAGACTAGAATACCAGGTTCTGCTGGGAACTATCCTTCGATGGATTAGTGTCACTCTAGAGTGAGGCAAAGATTCTCATCTACCTATTGCCAGGGAGAACGGCAATAACTGCCGACTCCTTAGGTAACTATGTGCATTTACTGTAGTTTGTTTATTCTTTGCGGGTGCACAACCAATTCAATTAATTCGGATACTTGCAGCCACCTAGCTCCATCTGTGAGAATCATTAAAACAGGTAGCCACAGTTTAATAAACAAAAATGGCCAGTATCCTTTAATGGGGAACACTATATATTTAAATATAAGATGTGGGTGCCAAACAGTTTTTTGCTCACTTGTAACCATGATTTGAAGTTAATGAAAGAATAAAAGAAGTGGATGGTCACACAGGTTGATAATCATTTGTTACCAGGATTCTTTATTTGAAAAAGAGACTAACTCTTACAGTACATAAAATGTTGATACAGTACAGCTTCATACTTACTTGTGACCAGAATCTTTCATTGGCAGGGAAACTTTAACCTGTTCAAACACCTGCTGCCGACTGTAGGACTCGATATCTTGTCTTACAGCAATAGCTATCAGACCAACAGCTTTGAAAGCAGACGATCTTTCTCTGTCCTGAAAAGGGATAAACATACTGTGAGTTTGCTCATTCCTCTATATTCTGAATGTCTCACTATATAATTTTATCTGTTTGATAAAAATAGTATAGCAAATGTCACTTACTCTTTTGAGAGCTCCAACCAAGTACTGCATAGTCTCTTTTAGATATCTGTGAAATTAAGTAAAAATTCAGTAAATCTATTTCATCTTCAACTACACAGTTTCTCAAGATCAGGAAAAAATGAAGTTTTATAATTTTAGTTAAAAAGGTCTCATTTGAGTTCAAAATGTTTTCAGACTTACAGGTGTGTGGGAAATTTTTATTTTATGGGCCGACATGAGTTTTTTTAGCATTTTCAAGATTCTTCTTGAAAGCAACTCAATGCAGTCAAGTGAAGTGACAATGTTTGAGGAGATAAATGTGATAATATCCATTAATACATTTCGTCTGCTTTCTTTCCAGTTTGACACATTAACAGTAACTCCCAAGAAGGCTAGGATCAGCATATATTTTGGTTTCTTGGTGGCATCTTGGTATTTACTACAATCAGATGCATCACCGCCTAAAAAAACCTTCCTCTTTGTCCTCCTCAATGCACCATGTGCACACCACCATTTCTTTACAGGTTGTCCCTCTAGACTTTACCCCTAGAACTTGCCTAACAAGATTATCTATCTCCCTGCAAAGCCACAAGAAACGCTACAAGGCTCCCACAAATTCTTAAAGGTACTACAAATACTAGAAATTACAGCTAAAAAAGACCACAACATCACTTTCACCCAAATAGCTGCAGCAATTACCTTCTTCCCAAACAACTTCATTTATTAATTCAACGCTTGTTAGGTGCTAACCTGACCCTAAACATGTCCTGCACTATGTGCAGTTAACAAAACTATAGTTAACTCTCTTGACAGACCGAACATGGATCACCTATTCCAAAGTCTTTTTCCAGCTCCCATACTTCTCAATTTCCTAATGCACTGTGTCACCCATTAAAATAATATTGTCTGCGTAGAGAGGCTCCACCAGAAATCCATCTATAACTACCTTTGTATGGACATCGTTGACTGTAATGCACAGAGCTCTGAAGAAATTATCCTTACTACTATGACTAAGTGTTTGGAGCACCCTTTTTCCTTGAAGCGTACTAAATCACTAGGATGCATCAAATTAATTTTTGCAATTACTTAAACTGAATACATAAAGTAAATGCAAAATCATATCATGAAGTTATGAATTGATAGAGTCTGAGTCATAATACAATCACTGATCAGAACAATATCTTGATACAGGAGCCAAGATAAGATAATTTTTAGATAGGTAGACCTTCAATACGATTAAGTCAATATGCAGATTGTCTTCTCTCATGGGATCAAGTGTGACTGAAGAGTCCAATCCTAGAAGCACACAAGCAGAACCAGTGGTGGTACTGGAGCATATCTGTTGCAGATGGTGCAGTTGTTGATGCTGAGGCCTTGTTCCCTTGCACTCTCGAGTCGGTCACACTGGATGCTTTCAAAGTTGTCTTGCTCCTGTCTTGTCAGGGTGCGCCATGATGTTCTGACCTTTGCAAAGATTTCCAGCTCTTTTGCATTAGCATCGCTGTGCTATAGACATTAATTGACGAAGTCTTTCAAGCACTTTTTGGAGCAGCCTTGTGGTCTCTGGACCTGTTTCATTTCACCATACAGACGTTGACATAGCATTCTATGTGGAAACATTCAAGCTGCTTGATAAGCTTAATGTACAAAATCCAGGTCTCACAGCCATAACGAAGACTTGTAAAGACGACAGCTTTGTACACCTTGTTCTTTGAGGCTAGCTTGATGTTTCTGTTGTTCATCACACGAGTGCAGAAGCGACCAAGTGACTTTCTTATTCTAGCAGTTATCACCTTGTCGAGTGAGCCATCACAGGAGTTGTGCCTTCAACTGAGATGGAAGGAGGAGTATGTGAAATTATGCCTTGTGCAAGGTAGAAGAGCCCTCAGTTTTCCCCGAGACTGGTTGTCAGGCCAAACATTCGAAAGGCTTCAACAAACTTGTCAATGATGAACTGGTGGTCTGCATCTGTGTCCACCAACAGGGCACAGCCATTAGCAAATAGTGCCTATATCATCAGTCTCAAGTGTTTTAATTTTGTTAGTTAGCTGACATAGGTCGAAAATGGAGCCGTCTGATCTGTATCTTATGTAGATGCCTCTGTCAAAGCCTCTGAAGGCATGGTTCAACATGGAACTGAAAATTAAGTTAAACAGAACTGAGGCAAAGACGCAACCCTGCTTGATGGGAGCAGAGGTGTCACCACAAGACCAATCATTCCATCGTGGAAGAGACGTATGGTGTGAGTGAATTTTCTAGGGCATCCAAGCTTGGAGAGAATGACCCACAGCGCTTCTCTGTCCACTGTATCGAAGCCCTTTGTGAGATTGTTAAAGGCAGCATAGAGGTCCATCTGCTGCTTAATACACTTTTCTTGGCCTGCCTCACCGAAAAGATGTTGTCAATGGAACTGCGGGGCTGGTCTGATGCCACACTGGGACTCTGGCAGTGACTGTTCTAACACAAGATGTCTTGGTACCTGTCACAGTCAGATTTTGTGTCTTTGTTATTGTACAAAAAAAAGCTAAATCCTTTGTGAGCCAACTGGCCCATGGAGCTGGTGCTGGCAGTGTTAAGCAGATGGGACCATTGTAGATTAGTTCCCAACAGATGCTGGTAATCATTTACCTACCCCAGAAGGAAGGAAATCTGAGTTAGCTTAGCAAAAAAAGAAGGTCGCCCCAATATCCAAATTTCAAACTACAGTAGCCAGGGATCCAATTGGGAGAACTTGTGGTCAGAAGATAGAGCTTTTACAAACTATGCCAACCATATCAAAAATGGCATCTCTGAAGTCCTGGGGCATGGTTTTATCCTAAATGCAGATTAGGAGCTCGCGGAACATGTCTTGGGCCACTAGGCTGGCTCCCTTGTAAATCTTGACTGTAATCCCATCAATGCCAGCTGCCTTACCAGAGCTGGTCTGCTTTATTGCCTTCTTAACCTCATCCATACTTGGTGGAGTATCTCTTCACGTACTTGTTTCTCTGGGATGATGTCAAGGACTGAGGAATCCATAGTGGATGGTTTGTTGAGGAGGGTGGAGAGTACAGTCCCTCCACTGCTATGTGATGCTGTCCTTGCCTTTCAATAATGTGGTGTTGTCATTCATTGATGCCAGTAGGGAGATCAGTGAGTTGATGTAAGAATGTGTTTCGGGTGGCGAAGCCATGCTTTTATTTTCTGCCTTTCCTTTCCTGAAGAAAGTGTAGTCCCCTTCTGGTTCACAGACTGTTCCCTCCTTCACAAAGTGAGTTTTATTGAGGGTGGCAAGAGTTCTTTAGCTTTAAAAGCTGTTCTTCTGTGAGGTCTTGGTGTGTCCTCTTTGTCCGGTAATGTGCATATGTTCCAAGCACCAATGATAAGTTGTTTTCTTATTTGCTTTTGGCTCCTTTGCAGATTAACCTCCAGCCTGGGCCAGTATGTCATAGGAAAGGCAGTTTTTGAGATACTTTCTAATTCCCTCCCTTACTAGGGTGGGCAGTGCTTTCTTGACAAGGGCTGCTCAGTCACCTGGAATGCTGCTGAATTCTACTGCTACCCAGGATACAATAAAGAACCACCATCTGTCCCAGGCTGCTAACGTGCTCACTGCTGCCTTGGAACTATGGTTGACAGTAGTAACTGCTACCTGTCACGTAGCCCTGTTCCTGTCGCTGCAGGACTTTTTGGGTCATAAGAAGAAGAGATGTTGAAACTGAGTTGGTCTGCACAAAACCTATGCATAAGCTTGGTACACCTCTCGCCCATGGAAGTCAGAGTCCAGTGGAATGAGGAGTCTTACAACTGGGAACCTCCTTGGCTGCAGTGGATGGCCAAATCTTTTTCCATGCTCTGACATGCCCTAAGCACTCCACAGTGCATTGCCAAACCACCTTCCAAGCCACTGAATCAATCAAATGCTTTCCTCTGCCTTGTCCGCCAGAACAATCTTTGCATGCTAGGATGAGGGAATACCTAACTCATCAAGGGTTTGAAACCCACCAGTTGTACGCTCGCCAGGTTTAGCTGCTTGCCAAAGCCACTGCCCAAAATATGGCCATTTTCACATGCAAAGAGCTCTGGGAAGCTACTGGTGAGCACTGGGTTCAAAGTGGGAGACAATAGTACACTCCCAATATAAGATAGTTAGCACTGTGAAGATACAATTAGTGCCAATTTGACATGAATTTCAATATCAATCATAATATCATACTAATTACGACAACCCTGATACATGTTCTTGCACTAAAACACATATCTGTTCTGTATAACATAACAGTACATAGTTACTAGCTTTGCAATTACACATTTTTTCATGACAGAATACATTGACAATAATGTAAAATACAAGGAAAGTAATGAAAACATCCTGTAAAGCAAAACTTGTTTGAGTTAACATATGCCTTGCTCAATATACTCAAAATGGAAAGGGTTCAAAGAACATCTTTTACCTCTTGACGAATCTCTGTGGTTGAAAGGCAGCCAGTCTGGGCAGAAGTGTTAACAATGTCTGCTGAATAGAGCTGTTCCTCACACTCTTGTATTTCAGAACTAGTTTGCAGACCTGAGTGGAAAGGAATTGATTTCAAAGGAAATAGTAAAGCACAAATTTTCAAAGACCCATTACATATTTTTACAATCTTTTATCAGCACAAATTACAAATATTAATTATGTATACATGTATATGTTCTTATACTCTAGTGTATATTTGAAAATACAAAAAATATGAAATACAGAACAGAATTATTTTCTGGTTAGTATAGTGAAATTGTTGTCAGCCTGATGAAGCTTTTTTTTAAATGGATATAGAGTTTTATTAAACAAAATTAATTTAATAAGTTAACAGTATTAACCCTTTTTGAAGGCAAAGTCAAATATCAACAGGGTTAGTGTTACAACATTTCACCAATTATAACACAGAAAGGAAACTTGACTAATTCTATAAACTGTTTCATTGTTATCAAACAACTCAGTCAACGTTTAAGATCATTTAACAGCATTACCTCTTCAAACTTGTAATCCATAAACTCTTTGCAAACTTTGCTGTGACACACCATGTCACCAATCACACCTCCACCAAGTTGCAGAAATGATCTCTGATGCTGATAACCACCTTGCTGTGAAAACTTGCTTTTGGGGGAAGTAATTCCCAAGTCACTGAAATCTAACTGGCTTGGAGTGTTTTCACCATAAATTTCTTCAAGTTCTTGCTTGTGTCTCTGAGAAATAATTTATACTGAAACTCTTCAGATTGGTAGAGAACACTTTTGAGACTAAAAAAACTGTTTACTGTAAATGCTCTAATAAGCCCCCCCTCTAACAAGCCCATATGTATGCCCCCTGGGGGCTTATCAGAACATTTACTGTATTTGTATTATGTGGTTTTAATGAGCTGCTTCCAGATATGGGAAGTAGGCATAGGATTAAAATAAGAATATGAAGGAACTCACAATACATCCATAGTTATGACTGTGTATGAACATCCAACTTTGAACGTTCTTTTTCAAACTAATTTAAAGCCAATACTGTATTGGATGCTAACTCTTTTTAGCTTTCAACCACCAGGCAGATGGTTTGATTTTTATATGTTAATTCTTAGAACATGCTTTTCTGTTTAGAAAATACCTGCAATAACCATAACAAGGACAAACAGGGCACTTTTAAGGGGATGTTTCAACCAACATTACCAACCATAAACTTGTTAATTGTAATATTGACTTCAAAATGTGTAAACTTAAACACTGTATGAAAATTCAAGAGGCATAAATGTAATAAATGCATATTATAATATTACTATACAGTATGTAAATGTAAGTTAAACATTCAAATTATTGTTGAGAATCTGTGATTTACCTGGCCTTTCTGTGTGGTATTACAGACAAACTTACCAGGATGGTGACCTTACCAAGGTTGTGTCAAAAAAGTGGCTACCTATTTGATACTGATGCATTTTCAAATGGTCTTGATAGCAGAAAACTAGTAATAAACTTGATAAAAACCAAGTCTCTTTTTAGTGCCAATATTTTCAAACATATATATTGAGTTAATTATCATGAATCTGCAAACAGTTATACTGATCATGGCAGTACTGCCGAAACATGTTTGCATTAAAGAGCCGTGATATTGATGCACTAATTACAAAAACTTTTTGCTTTCATCATAAGTTTGATTTCACAATTGTATCCTAAAATTGTATACATTACCTCTCCCTCAAAGCTACTACTCCTTATCAGTTCATTAATTATAAGAAGTGATCCATGTGCTTTGTCTTCTTTTGTCAGGACCACTCCCTTCTCCTTTGTGTTTGCAGAATCCTCAAATCCTCGTTTTGCTTCTTCATAGGTTTGCTACAGAATAAGTAAAACTTGTCAGATAGTGTTTCCATTAAAGGACTGTACATGTTGAAAAGCAAAAGTTGACAAAAAACAAAACTGAGTGATCTGTAAGATTCAAATACTGTAACTCCCACAATAATTATATGGCTGCCCAATCTTGAGTGGAAATCACTTGATTAATATCACAATACATTCTACTTGTCAAACAATACAATAATAATAATTACTTTATTTAGGTGTCAATTTATTTAGCTGGCCAAAGGCCTACTAATTGGGGACACCATATTTA
>JANCMA020630045.1:0-19482 GCA_024336925.2 Zoanthus solanderi
GAAACGTCAGTAAGTATTCTCTCTTTTTTACGGTGTAGAATTTACATTTTTATTACTAAATTGTTTCTTTAGAAACAACGACGCAGCTTAAACTAGTTTACCGCTAGTTAGTTTTCCATATACTGAAAAGACCCGTTCAAACGGATCAAACATGTTGGTCAAACATTATTTAACATTGTTAGGTGGTGTTGGACGGTGTTTGATCAGTGTTGGATTGTGTTGGATGCTGGAGTGTTCAAAGGAACCCAACACCATCCAGCACTGATGTTGGATTTCAGTTCTAGGCACGAAATTATAGGGTAATTTTAATTACGCGAACGAAAATGTTGGACGATGTTGGATGAAAAGTTTGAACAAAGTCAAACTTCATCGATCTTCATCCAACTGAACATCGTCCAGCACCGTCCAACACTATCCAAAACTATCCAAAATGTTTGATTGTGCTGTTCAAATGGGTAAAACATGTTACGTCCAACAATGTCTGATAATGTTTGACCAACATGTTTGATCCTTTTGAACGGGCCTTAACTGGTGCTAAATAATATTAACATATATGCATGATAACAAAAACAGGCATATTTTTGAAAAAATCTGTTCTCTGTTTTCCTTATTTAAAATAGTTAAGTTAACATTTTCGCTCATTTTTTCCTTATCAAAAAAATTTTTAGACCCGGGGCAACGCCTAATGGCTGGCTACGCCACTGCTATGATCTCTTTGGCTTTTTATTATTCGCAGTCACAGTTAAGTGAACTCGCGCGCTTTTTGACGTACGTAACGGCGTGCGCAGCATTTTTCCCGCCTCTGTAACAAACTGATTACATTATATTGAAGTCATTTGAATCGCTGTTCCGTCTAATCATCAACCTCTTGCGAATATATAATGTGCAGCACCATACTTAAAATAAACATACCTTCTATTTTACTTGAGAAAGTTGTGGGAATTCTTATGCATTCTGTCTTCTGCCACAGAATAAAGTTTTCATCTCAAAAAATGGTAAGAATTTTAAGTTTAAGAAAGTAAGCTTGAGTGTTAATTTTAAATTTCACTTGACTGCTTGCATCTTGTTACTTACTATTGTTTGCGGTGTTTAAATGAAACAATTTTATTCCTAATATAATTTCTAATAGCGTGTAGCGTAGAACCGTAGTGACTTAAGTAAAGGTTTTCCTTTGAGGCTATATTTGTTATGTGGACTTAGCCGACGAGAATTAAAATTACAAACATGAAGAGTACTAAAAGTAAAAACAAAATCTTTTTAACTGTTATTAATGTGACATTAAGTTTTAAGTTGTCAACAAAACTCCGAGTTTAGTTTTTCACGAGGTAATACATTTAAAACATAACTAGACTACTTGTGGATTGGTGCATTACAACTTGCAACTATAGCAAATTGCAGAAGTTAAAGCTATTGGAATTGCTATGGACTGTTTCCATAGACCATATATCTTAGACTTAGTTATTAGAAACCGCGCGCGCCATTTTCATTTGCCTTTGGCGTTTCTTTATTCGAATTAGTACGGACTGTAATGGAAAATTGTATAATATTAACATAACTCATAAGATAATGGAAATTTCATACATTTTTATATGCAGCCTTATATTGCTAAGCCTGAGCAGAAACTAAACTTTTATCATGTACAAACGATCTAAATAGCAAAATCTCGGTGATAAATTTGAAATGAGAAATTATTGCAGATATGCATATGGATCTTATTCTTAGGCTTAGCTCGTGAGGCCAATTAATGTTGGTTACCCAAACTGGCTACTGTAGCCATCGGCTTCTGTATAAAATTTCCATCAAATAAAACTGAACACAGTTCTTAGGAAGAATAACTGACATTGCACTGAGCTATTTACAATTTTTAATTGAAGGAAAGAAATATGTAGCTTGTTAAATTTGAATATAAAAAACATGAAATGTCCACATTAGAATGGGAAACTGATGTATTTAAGTAT
The DNA here is from genome assembly GCA_024336925.2 of Zoanthus solanderi. Classification (NCBI taxonomy): domain Eukaryota; kingdom Metazoa; phylum Cnidaria; class Anthozoa; order Zoantharia; family Zoanthidae; genus Zoanthus; species Zoanthus solanderi. Next base: position 1,959 of record JANCMA020630045.1, read on the forward strand.
AGTCAGACTTTCTGATTTTTAGAGTGAATTTCGTTGCGCGCATTATCACGTAAAAATTATTAACCTGAAGAAAATTTTGAACATGCTTTAAAACTACGCTGTAATTGCTTATAGCTATTTAAGGCCTTAGTTTATCTGTTATGGGGTGTTGTGAGGTAGGTTTTGGACGGTTTCACCGAAATAACAGCTGCACAAGCATAATTTGTGCGTATGTCAATAGGGATAGAGTTTTAGTGTTCGAACTATTTATCGTTTAATGAGATTTAGAGCTCACAGTCAGGTAAGCTAAATGCTTCTGTGTGAAGGTAGGCTAAGGAACAAATCGTGGCAGTTAGAAATAAAAAGTAATGGGATATATATAGTGCTGCCGGTTTGCTGTTTAGTTGCTGGGTACTGAATTACTGCTAAGTGAGGCGATTGATAAACTGAAGAAAAAAAAGTAAAGGGCGGGTCTTTTAAATGTTAAGATGCAAAATATCTCGTTTTTTATGAAAACGTTTAAATTAACTTTTTTTAAAACCAATAACTTTTTTGGTGGAGACTTTAACGGGTTTATAAATATTCGACAGTGTTTCCAAATTTTTTAAGCAGGATATTCATATAAAAGGTAAGCTAGACTTGTGAGTCTTGTTAGTAAGTGAGACAATGTGAGTCTTGTTAGTAAGTTTTTGTGCTCGACAGCTTTTAAGCAACTTTTAAAATTTTGAGCAACATTTTGCCTCTCAGTTTCAGTTTAATTTTGTGCTTGTATGGCATAGCTAATTCCAGATCTAGCTGTACAATAGAACCTATGCAAAAAATGGCGGCCATTTTAACATTCTTTTGTCTGCATTCCCTAAGCCAACTCAACTTTCCATCCTTCCGGGGTAGATAAATGAGTACCAGCATCTGCTGGGAGCTAACCTGCGATGGATTAGTGTTCCATCCAGGGGGAGTAACACTACAGAAACCGGAGATAAGCGCCGGCTTCATGGGCCACTAGGCTCGTAAAGGATTTAGCTTTTTAGCTTTTGTCTGCATTCAAAATAGCGCTATTAGCCTCATTTGTGGTAAGATATTCTTTTGAATGTTTAACTCAATAGTGAGGCTAGTAAGGCTAATTTGAATGTAGACAAAAGAATATTAAAACCGCCGCCATTTTTGCATAGGGTCTGTTGTGAGATGTTAATTTCAAGCGGTATCAGTTTAAGTCTTAGAATACACTCTTAGAATATTAACAAACGTAACCTGCTCTCTGAACGTGAAAACATTTTGCACGCTGACAACGCTGGCTGATAATTTATTCCAGAATGAATCGGTTTCAAACCCATTTGTAGATACTAAGTTAAACTTACTATAATTTATAGGGTATAATTTTCACAATAATATTTGGACCTTTTACTTCCCAGGCCACCACGTTGAAGCAGGGCCAACGGAAAGGGCAACGACTCTTGCAACTACCTGTAACTATATGTATTTTGCTGCAACTTTATTATAATAACTTTGTAATTTAATTGAACGTTTGTGTCTGCCATTATTAAAAAGATTTTCAAGCTTTAAATGAAGATATTTTTTCAATGTTATGAAATGGAGTATCTAGGATATTATATAGCCTCTCGGCAATATGAAATTTCTCTTCGAGTGCGTTGAAAGATTTCTCATTCATCGCGAGCAGAAGGAAAATTTTGTATCTCCAAATGGCAATCTAAAATTAAATTTATTGCATAAACTTCAATGAATTTGACAAAGGCACAGCATCGAAAGGAGCGATTTATAATATATAACTATAGCGACAGTGTTATTTGTGTCTTGTGAAAATAACATGCTATCTTCACGTGTAAATTTTATCATATTTTTTTGCAAAACCTCACTTGGTATTTATAAAAGAATTGGATTTATCATATGGATAATAGTGCTTTACCGAAAATTAAAACATTTGTGTTTTCAAAATTTCACTAGTTAAGATATGAAAAACTTTGTCTATCAGATGTCCCGGATGTAAGTAAGGGCGTGCCTAAAAAAATTTTCATTTTTCTTTTTACTTGTTCCTGCAAAAAATATGGCATTTCTTCAGGTTTTCATAGAGATTTCAGACAAGGATTTGGTGAAGTTTTCAAAGGAAAATGAAAACCAAATACTGTAAAAAACAAACCGAATATGCTCTTCGGACCTTCACGGTATATCTGGCAGCGAAAAATATGCACATTCTTGTAAGAAGTTTTGCATATACTGAAATGAAATAAATATTATATACTAGCTGTTTTATTTTTAATTAGTTAAGTTTGTGCTTATAATAAAAGCAACGATGGTTGCTTGAAGCTTGATGGTATGAATCTTATTTTCTCGTGTTAAAAACAATGTTTGACTCGCGGTCGCTGCGCTCGCTGGTAAAATATTGTTTTCACTACTCATCATAACATTTATATCTTCACACCACCGTGTAATATCTTATAGCTTTATATATTAACCAGCGAACTGTAATTTTCTCAAAAAATATTATACAAACCTGAGTATGATAAAGCGATATTGGAGAACTGTGTTAAGAAAAAAAGTAATAAATATTTTTTTGTTTTGTAAATTAACTTTTCTGAATTTGCAAGGGGAAAAAATCAATTTTTTGGCAGTTGGATCAAAAATGTGAAAGAGGACCTTCGAAATGAAAACGTTTGAGTACCAAAATACCAAATTGTTGCTCCAAACAGATGAAAATTGTGCCTTTGGTTAGCTGACGATGAAGTATTGGTATCCGTCCATTAAATAATATCTCCAAAAACTATTTTTATTGACACTTCAGTCAGGCTTCTGGTTTTTAAAATGTGTCTTCTTTTATAGATAATCCCAGTTGTCCTGCTCTTGGAATGCAATCCGGGGGTATTCCCGACTCTGATATATCTGCTTCCTCCGCAAGCAGCTATAAACTTAGAGCAGTCAATGGAAGACTTAAAGAGCATCTTGGAGATGGAGCTTGGTTAGCCAAGAATCCGTTCTTCGACTCTTGGCTTCAGGTTATTTCATATTTTTTACCATAGTTTTATTAATCATAGAATAATTGCATTAATACTTTAATTAATTGCTTAATTATTGCTTTTTCAATAAATGAAAATTTTGTTTCCTTTACAAAATAATGATTTTAATAAGAAGTAAATGGTCCATGGAAATAGTGTAACATGGAAATTGTTTTGCCACTTGATGTTAGCTCTGATGGCTTAAGTGAAATGAGATGCTGAATATCCGTTTTTCTCTAACTATATTGCACGGAACCGGTCTCTTGCGGTCTGTGTAGGTTTCAAAGCAAATAAACATTTGATTACCGATTTCAATTTTCTCTCACAAAGAGTTTTCAATACTGTTTTTCCGTTTTATGAAGGCTAGCTGTTTCTAAGATTCATGGTTTCAATGAAACATACAACCTTGTTTTTAAAACTTTTCTACAGAGAAATTTTGTCTTGTACTTACTTACTTATGTCCGCCAACAATAATATTCTTCCATTAAGTTCTACCTTGCGCAGCTTGTTGCGCCTTACCCACGTGAGCTTTCCTTCATTGAATTCAGACGTGACCGCTCTGCATGCGCCGGGTGGATTTTGGTTTTCCTAAATGGTTCATCGCAGGGCAACCTTCGCAATTCCAGCTTGATCTTTGCTCTAAGAATCGAATTCAATTTTGTTTGAATTCCATCTCCATGGTGTACCCTGGCAAGAACTTTTCCTTTCTATATAGTAGAGTTCGTTGTTCTAGATGAAATTTGGCGAAAAAGATTTTGTTACTTTCAGTTTGGAGACTCCCATTGTTTAAGAACTCTAGCTTATTATTCATGCATATCAGGATAAATAAAACTCCAGAATTTAGATTCATACAGTAAAACAAATTTTTCTAATACTGTTATCTAGTTGAATTTTGGTCTTGAGACTGTACTGTTTGAATTCAAGATGGGCTGATGTCGACCGAACACACGTCAAACCTTCCCATGTCTAACTTTGATATCTTTCTGTTCCCCATTATCCTTAACAATCCATGACTTTAGTGGTAACTCAAACTAGAACTTCAGTGGATTGGATGATGCTAATTTTGAGGCATCATTAGTTGGTTGTGGGCTTGCCGGCTAATTTGGTTCTAAATGGTTTTAAAATCACCCTTGTATCAGATGTTAACCACTTTTTATTTCGTTAACCCATGATAAAAAAAACTTCTATAACTGACTCTTAATTTTGTTAATTAATATTGATATTAAAACAAATTCAAAAACTCGTAAAGTGCACTCTACCCATTTGAATTAGTTACAAGTTTTATCCGAACTCTAGAATTCTAAAAGATTTTTCAGTTTGTCATTATTAAGCTTAAGGCAAACGGGCTAAAAGTTACTTTCAGATCGCGAAGAGTATTTATATCTTTTGTTTTACAAGGTACATTTTGGAAGCGTTAGAAAGTTGAAAGCAGTCGCTACACAGGGGAGTGCAACCACGCAAGAATGGGTAAAGTCCTATAGCCTGAGCCATGGTACCCAAGTTGGTCAGCAGCTAACCTTTCATAACTACAATAATGAAAAGGTAAAAGCAATTTAAATAATGTTTCGGTTGTTACCTTAAACTTAGATTTTCTAAAATGAATATTACTTTTATAACTTACTGTTATCCCATCATCCTTGGTGTTATCAATCTCATAATCGTTATTATTAATTGCTCTTGTTAATGATTACAAAATGTTAGAACACCCGAAAATCCTTGTAATGATCTTAAGGCAGTGATAACTTTGTCTGATTTTCTAGATATTTCAAGGTAATAGTGATGCTCTTACTGTAGTTACTCGGAAGGTAGTGCCGTCACTTGAAACCGCCTACATCCGCATTCACCCAAAGACTTGGTTTCGCAAGCCATCACTTCGAGTTGAATTTTATGGCTGTGATGTTGGTAAGTATTATTTTACTTACAACATTCGTTTACATACTTTAAGAATGTTTTGTTAATCGGTACTATTGAGATATAGGTTTTAAACCCATAGTTTTAAATTATTATTTATTCTTAATACGAACTCCAAAAGCCATAATTCGACTATGTCAAGATTTTGTGTAAAAAGTGACAGTTCAACCGGAATGCTACTTAAAATGCTATTTTGTTTAATTCTAAATGGCTTAGGCTCAATTCGAGAACGATTTTTTGATTTTCTGATAATGATGACGTCAGCACAATTGCGGATCCCGCATTCAAACGTACGCTGCTCCTCTAGCATATAAAGCGATGAATACGGCCTTTCTGAAAGCGGAGCTCCCCACGGGAGGTGGTACCGTGGGTGGGAACATTTCGGAGACTTTGCTCTCCTTAACCTACACTCCAGATGAAGGGGTAGGGGGACTCTATTTGCAAATATTTTTTCCCACAAATATCCTAATAGTGTAGTAGCAATCATTTCGAGAAAACGAAATTTCTAACGTTTCCAAAATTCACGACAAATTTCAGTCATTCGCAGGACTTCCCCCCTCCCCCCTACTTTTTGACCAGTCCCTTAGAAAAAAGGAAACAGTCCTTCGCAGGACTACCTTAACGGCTTAACCTGGGAGAGTACTCAACGCAGTTTACAAATAATTATCCTCTATCAAGGAAAAACTTTAATCAGAATGAACAAGAGAGCACTGAAGCTACAATGGTATACAGTCCCCGCTCCACCCCGGTAGGGATTGCAGTTGACTGGATCAGCAAGAAATTGTATTGGACAGACCAAAACCTGAACAGAATTGTAGCCGTTGAACTGCAGAATGATCATCGTTCAGTCGTGGTATTAGACAGCCTTAGTTATCCCAGGGCAATTACGCTGGATCCACAACAGGGGTAAGCAATGAGATATAAATTAGCTAAAGAGGCGCTTTACCTTTCATAATTGGGTCAATCACGGTTTCTTGTAAACTATTCACCCACCCCTCCATAGGATTTGGGTTAACTCTGACCCTAACCCTAACCCTAACCCCAACACTAGGGAGTGGTGGGTGAGGTGTTTTAATAATTTGAGTACCATGATGTTCCGATAGTGCCAGACCTTTAATTGTAAAGGCGCAATGCTTGTGGGATGTGGCTAGATGATAAACATCAAGTTTAACTGGCACATACTCGAAGCAATCGAAGCCAAAAAAATGGCCATTAAGACCACGTTGGTGGCGATCATTAGTCCTAAATCTACCATAGAAAAACAATGAGCTTGAATGGTAGCAACCATCACGGCATGGACAGCTGTTTCGGTCTTTTTAGGCCTTATCACCATGACATAGCTTACAAATAGGCTCAGGTTCCCACAGAAAGATAGGATTTAAGAAGTGATAACAGAAACGTGCCTAGTAGCTAACTCGGTGCCACTAATATGGGCACTAATGCCACTTTGTTAGCGGGATTTACCCTTAAATCTATTATAAAGTAGTGAGTCTGAATGTTAGCAGCCACAGACAGCTGTTTTGGTCTTTAAAGCCATATCAATGTGGCATAACTAACAAACATACTCAGTTTCCCAATTCAAGTATAGAACATGTACATACGTACTAGTAGCTAACTTGAAGCCACTAATGAACGTGGTTTTCCATTAGTGCAGTTTGGTAAATTCTCCAGCCTTCCAGCCATAAGATCAGGTTGAAATCCCAGGTCTACCAAGGCTTAACATTTGTGTTACTTTTTTCTCCGCCAAAACTGCTACAATATTGCTTTCTTTCTTGGTCATGTATCTTAGAATAGGGACCTTAAGCAATGAGGAAGGAGACGCTGTCCACGACAGAAAAGAACAATAGTAAATACAATAACTGCACGTAGGAATGTATCGAGCTGAGCACCTGCACGAAGTTTTTGCTAAAATTAGAACATGAAAAAACCTTGTTTAGAGTTTTTGGAACTATATAAGGGCGTAATAATAAAAACGTTATTATAACTACTTGTTTAACTTTATTGAGAAACATTAAATTATTTTCAGTTCACAATGTTTAAAGCGAATAAAACCTAATGATCTGCTCAAAGAAGTAAATAGAAAATCAGAAATGTATTTTTCTGAGCCGTTGTCGTTCACGTTCCCATTCCATTCCCTCCAAGTCCCTAATATGTTTGGCATAACTAAATTTAAGCTTGATTACGTAAGATTACACTTATGGCTGCCAAATTCGATTACAATGTATGATAATCCTGACAAAGTTGATAAAAGAAAGCTGTGAATGATGATACATTATGTTGCATTGGAATGGGTTTTGAAGGTATTAAATTCTAAATATACCAACCAAAAGGGTAATTCTCTGAAAAATAAAGAGACCACTTGACACTACTAGTGTCTTGGTTGAAATTTATGGACGGATGAGTTGTGTTACTGACGTTTCTAATAGCTTAGTTTAAGCATACTTTTGATTCATACAAGTTAAAGTTTAGAGCAGTAAAAAACTCTTCGTAACTTGACTCGGTTACGTAGCGCTGACTGTGAAAAATCTCTCAAGAGTTGTTTCGGTATTATTTCGCGTAGTCGATATCAAGGTAGGTTCTTCATATAAGGTACATTATGATGGCACATATTATAAAATAAACTCTATTCTTAACCCTGTTATAAACCCATAATGTACCATATATGAAGGACCTACGGATATCAATGGTTCTGCCGCTGAAATAAGCCCACCTAAAACCCCTTATGACGTTATATAAACCCACGGCTTTAACGTGGAATTTTGCGGTATTGCGCGGCATTAAATATTTTGCGTCAGATAGAAGTTTTGTGCTAATTAACGAGTTTTAAGGTGCCGAATTTATATCTATTAACATTAAAGGTATATGTACTGGACGGAGTGGGGAGGTGAGAGAGCTAGAATTGCTAGAGCTGGAATGGACGGCAGTAGCATTGAGTCAGTGGTAACACAAGATATATGGCAACCAAATGGACTTGCTATAGATTACTTCACCAAGAGACTCTTCTGGACTGATGGCAATGGTACAATACAGTCAAGCTGGTTAAACGGGACAAACAGGTTAACTATTGTCAATGAGACTGGAAAGTTTGAACCCTATGGAGCAGCTGTTTGGAATGGGTACGTATTTTGGAGTGACCGTAAAACAAACGCTTTGTACAGTGTGTCTCAGCACGGAGAAATACTCGATATTGTCCATGGGCTCGATCGGCCTTCTGGTATGGAGATTGTTTATCCAGAAAACCAGCTAAAAGGTACATCAAGTTTTATTTTATTTATTTATTTTTTTTCGCTTCACTAAAATAGAATAGTATAGAAACAGAGAACATATCATTTATTTCCCATCATTTATTTCCCTCCCTTTATTGCCTCGTTTAGCAAGACTTTTCATGGCCGTAGCTAGGATATTTTCAATGGCGGGCAAGTCCTCTGAGATCTTAAGAAAGCACTAATAATCTAACAAAAAAAACCTTATTTCTTTGATATGCGTCCATGCACCGAGGCACTATGTATGGCAAAAAAGTAATGCAACATTACTTTATTCCTATCAAGTTCTATCTTTCGGTTTTTAGTCTCCAGTTGTTGATTTTTCTACTTTATCTCAAAATGTTACTGAAAAATTATTGTGGGAGGGGGCTATCATGCTTGATGATTAAATCATTTACGCCCACAAGCCTGAGGTATGTTTAACATACCCTAGCCAAGCTCCCACATGCATGCGATGGGGGCTCAGCGTTAAAGCAGTTCTCTGAACGCGTCTTTGAAGCTCTTTGTTTGTAGCAATAAAGCTGGACCGTTCTGATGAGGAGGACGGAACAGCTGTCCACAGTCGCTCTTATTACTAGCATTGTAGTTATACGGATGAAGTGGTTTTACGCATGCGTGTAGGTTCTGGCCAAACCATGGAGTGGAGTACAGTTGTTCTGTTCTTTTAAAGATTTACACAAGCATTAAGCTTGACTGTAAAAAAATAAACGCTGATTGATTCGACAAACGCGCAAGATGAAAAATATTAACGAATTAAATATTCAAAGTTGTGACGTAGGTAAGATATTTTCCAGCAACCTCGTCCCCAGGGCTTCTCCCTTTTCTTCTCTGTTTGGGCCCTGGGGACGAGTTTGATTTTCCAGAATTTGTTTAGCAAAACTTAAAAGCTTTAGCTATGGCTTATATTTAACTGACGACGTTTAGTTTGACTTACTTTTATGTTTTAGTTGTTAATCCCTGTGGAAAATATAACGCTGGATGTAACTATATGTGTTTTAGGTATTAATCTCTGTGGAAAAAAGTTTGTTCGCATGTTAAAGGCGTTTAATTTGGAACAACATGTTAGTGGTCCCACCCACAAAAACGGCAACACCTTAGATCTACTTATCACTCGTTCTGATGTTGACTTTGTATCTAACGTCCGTATTATGTCTGGTGTGATTAACCCTAAACTTTGCAATCATCATGCTGTACACTCACAAGTGAAGCTCAAAAAGCCACCATTTGTTCGAAAAGAGATTACCTACAGGAAGCTTAGATCAGTCAATATAGAATCACTGCCGACTGATATCAAGTCATCTACCCCTATGTCAGATTTCTTTGGTATGGAGATTACAACTCTTGTAGAAAATTTTGAAAATACGTTAACTGATCTTCTAGCAACTATGCGCCCATTAAGAACCACTCAATCATTCTTAGGCCTCACGCGCCCTGGTATAATGATAAGATTGGCAAAGAGAAGAAAACGCGCAGGAAACTGGAAAGGCGATGGCGCAAATCAAGCTTTAGCATAGAGAAGGAACTTTATATTACGCAATGTGGTGTGGTCAATGATTTGATAAGAAGCGCAAAGTCCAATTACTACTCCTCTATTATTACTGAAAATAAAGGAAACCAAAAAGTTCTCTTTAAAACCATTGATCAGTTACTCAACAGGAAACCAGAATTCCGTTATCCTGCGTCCTCATCTAAAGAGCAGCTAGCTAACGATTTTGCTGCTTTTTTTCACGAGAGAATATCTAAGATGCGGAATACTCTGTCAAAAGAGTCTGATGCTATAGTCAACCCACCACCCGATTCTTCCTGTTGTCATCTGAACTTGTCAATTTCCATACTGTGAGCACTAACCAAGTTAGTAAATATCTGGTCTCATCTGGCCTCAAGACCTGTGACTTGGATCCCCTACTATCCATCTTATTTAGGGAGTGTTTGGATGTCTTGTTACCTGTTATTACGAAAATTGTCAACCTGTCACCTACAACTGGACATGTTCCATATCATTTTAAAGAAGCCATGGTGCGACCCAAGCTCAAAAAGGAATCCCTGGATCACGAGCAATTCCCTCATTTCAGACCTATCTCTAATTTGAAATTGCTCTCAAAGGTCACCGAAAAAGCTGTCGCTGATCAGCTCACTAACTACCTTAACAACAATGGCCTACAGTAAAATTGTCAATCTGCTTATAAAATAGCTCACAGTACGGAAAGTGCTCTTTTAAAAGTACATGCTGACGTTCTGAATGCAGTCGATCGACAGGAAAATGTTCTTCTTTTACTGCTTGACTTATCAGCAGCGTTTAATACGGTAGACCACGACATCTTGCTGGCTCGACTCTGTACTAGGTATGGGAACAAAGAAAATGCCTTGAACTGTTTTGCATCTTATCTTGCTGAACGCTGACAGTTTATTCAAGTAGAAACATCTAGATCATCCTCTTTTGAGCTGCAATGGGGAGTGCCTCAAGGATCTGTGCTAGGGCCAATTTTATACACTCTATACACAGCCCCACTCGGGACATCATCCGCAAGCATGGGCTCCTTTTTCACCCTTATGCTGATGATTGCCAAATCTATGTGCCATTCAAGTCAAGTCTTGATGACGTATCTGCTGCTCTTTCGAAGATGGAGGCCTGCTCTAAAAAAATCTATGCGTGGATGACATGTAATAAACTAAAACTCAATCATGATAAAACTGAAGTTTTAGCTATACATGCCAAACATCGATAGACAGTAATATTTATTTCACTAATGTTAAAGTAAATTCATCGGTATCTGCCAGAAATATAGGTGTCATATTTGATGATGTCATGGACCTTGAGCAACATGTAAACAACGTCTGTAAATCTGCTTTCTTCCATATAAGGAATCTATCAAAAATTAGGAATTGTCTCACTCAGAAGATACTATCATTTTGGTCCATGCATGTATAACATCTAAACTAGATAATTGTAATTCCCTACTGACTGAACTACCGCAATACTTGTTAGACAAGTTTCAGCGTGTGCTTAATGCTGCAGCGCGTTTGGTTTCTCGTACTCGTAAATATGATAGGATTACACCGGTATTAATGGATCTCCATTGGCTACCTGTAAAGCAACGTGTTTCTTTCAAAATACTGCTACTTATAAAGCCCTAAACTCAATAGCACCTAAATACATCTCTGATCTATTAGTTTAGTATAGACTAGTTAGAACATTACGCTCATCTGGTAAAATGCTCCTTCAAGTCCCCCCTTACAAACTTAAATCATATGGAAGCAGGTCATTTAGCTATGTGGCGCCTTATATTTATGGAACAGACTTCCTGATGCCATAAGACATTCACCATCCCTGGCAACTTTTAAATCAAGACTTAAAACTCACTTATTCAATGAAGCTTTTAATCAATAACTGTTTTAATTTACTATTTATATATTTTACTTATTTATTTATCTAATGATTTTTATTAGATATATATTGTAAAGCCCCCTGGACTCTAGGATGTATTTTTATTATTATTAAATATAATGTTGGATGTATAACTATATATATTTTAGGTATTAATCCCTGTGGAAAATATGACGCTGGATGTCACTATATGTGTTTGCTTTCTCCTGGAAAGAAAGTGTTTAGTTGCGTTTGTAAAAGCAACCAAGTGCTAGCTAAGGATGGCAAGACATGTGAAGAGAAAAACCAAAAAGGTATGTCAGTGTAATTTGGACGAGAAGTCATTTTTATGAGTCAAATGAGTCAAATGAGTCAATGAGTCATGAGTCAAGTTATGAGTCAGTCAGCGGTTTTTCCTCTAAGGTTAGGATTAGGGTTAGGTTTGGGGTTAGGATTACCGGTGTTTTTTTCTCAGGTTAAACATTCTGACTCGTGACTCATGACTCGTAACTCATTGATTCATTAAACTTCAATTTCAATTTAGACAACTCAAAGTTGAAAAGTTTGTGATCATGGTGCAAGTAGGAAAGTAGAATAAGGAGCTGAAACTTCGAGAGTTCACTTTCTTTAGAGCTCAGAGCAAATGTTATTTCGACAACTCGTCGGCTTTTTTGTGGGTTTAAAATATCCTTATCCTTATAATTATGATGGCAAAAAAAAAAAAAAAACAGTTTGATTACGATTTTTTTTTCATAGTGTAATTTGTGCTTAAAGTTTTGAAAAATCACTTCCGGATTTATCTTGACCGAGCGATGGGAGGCTGGTAACTACCATATTATTTTCTGGTCTGTGACGTCAAAAGCAGCATTTAGTAGTGAGAGACCGGTTCTGTTTTTATATATCTGCTCCATTTTCTTGTAAAATATGGTAGCGAGGTGTGTTAGAGCCACGTAAATTGAACAGATATATAGAAACTGGTCCGGACTCTTACTATTAAATTCTGCTTTTGACGTCATCGACCAGAAAATATCATATATATATATATATATATATATGTGTATGTATAGTGGAAGGAGCTGATCTTCTGTGTGCTGGATCGCCTTTCGCCAGAACAACTGTATACATGTAGTTTACACATTATAAGGTTGGTATATATGATCATGTTGTTAGTAGTCGTAGCTGAGCAAGTTGATTTTCGTTTGGGGGGACTAACATGGCCAAGCGAGGACCGAAGGCGCAAATAACCGGAAATTTTTGAAATAACTATATTTTAAAAATTAATTTACATGAACTCATATATTAAATGTCAAAGCTAGTTCAATTGCTCATCCTGATTGATTTTATCTTTTGGTCACTAGTTTCGTCAAACTCTGGTTTAGCCAACAATTATCTGGTCTACATTCTTCTTAGCGTCGTTGTATTCCTGACAATTTCGTTGATTATATCATTTGTGAAGAACAACAGAAAAATGTCACAGCTGTTGTTTTTGTTAAAGCTACGTGAGAAGTACGGTAAACATCCGAGTGAGCCCACTGAAATTACTGCAGTTAGTTCGGCTACCGATTGCAATAGCAGCTCTACTACAGCTAATCACCATGGTAACCAAGGAACAGGAGAGTGCCGTAGAAACAGTGGTACGGAACCCGAAGAACAAAGTTTGCTACAAAACAGCGACAGCACCATGGATCAGACAAGTTCAAGTGAAACTCAGGTAAATTGTCAAAAATCACTTCGTGCTAATCAACTGGAAAGGAATGGGGGGGGCCGGCCCCAAACAGAAAAAACATAAAATTTGTATTGCGTATAGGACAGCAGATAACTTTTCGTTATAACTTAATGAACCATTCATTCCCGTCATATACCAGGTGAATTTTTAAAATTGTTTTAATCAAGAATGTTTTTTCCTTTAGTTTCTAGTCCGACTAGAAATATTGACGGCAAATAAAGCTTCACTAATTGACAATATTTTTACATGAGTAATAAATGAATGGCATATGTACTACGTGGAAATTAATTTGTCAGTGAACCAATATGAGTAGGAGCTCAGAATAAGCCAGCAACTGCAACCATTGCTTTCTACACCGTACTGACAAGTCCCAGGGAACGGACGGCGGAGGAAAATTTTAAAATTCCAAGAGTTTTCCAGGAGTACAAGGAAATTATTTGTTTTCCTAAAAGATTTTTAGGCCCCTAGAAGAAAATGTCAAAATTCCAGGAGTTTTATAAGAGTACAAGAAAATTTCTGGCGGGCGTGGTTGGCGCAGTTGGTAAGATCTCTGCCTTCCGACCACAAGGTTCCCAGTTCGATCCTGGCCCTGCCGAGATCTGAACTGATTTGGGCGACTTTCTTTCCCGCCTAAGCTAACTCAGCTTTCCATCCTTCCGGGGTAGGTAAATGAGTACCAGCGTCTGCTGGGAGCAAAACTGTGATGGATTTGTGTCCCATCCAGGGGGAGTCAAAGACTCTCATCTGCTTAACACTACAGAAACCGGAGATAAGCGCCGGTTCCATGGGCCACTAGGCTCGTAAAGGATTTAGCTTTTTTTAGCAAGAAAATTATCTGTTTTTGCAGGAGTTTTCCAGGGCCCTAGAAGAAAATTTCAAAACACCACGAGTTCTCTTGAATTCTAAGAGTACTGAACACCATGTGTAAAGAAAAATAAAAAACAATAAATATAATTCAAATTAAAAACAAAAGTGCCGAAGCAGAATAAAAAAGAAATAGACAGTAAACTGCAATCTTTTAAAAAGGATTTGAGGTACTTTTAAAAAAAAACTCAGACTGAAGAAGCCGCTAACTTCCATTTTTACAGAATAGGCGATTGCACCAGCAGTCTTTTAAATTTGTTTGTCAAGGAACTGACGACAAAGATTTCATTCCCATCCCTAGAGCTCATTGTTTTTCTTAGCCGGTGGTGCTTTCGGACAAGAAAACGAAGGTGCCGCAGGCTAAGAAAAACGATGGACCCTGGGGACAAGAATGCAAAGACTTTCGCTTAGATACTTGTTTCTAATGCACTTTCCACTTGGAAAAGGGCCTGAGCTTCCGTGGCGACATTTTGTATGTATGATACGAAGTATCTATCCTGAACTCAACCCATTAAGAAATAAGCGGCTCATGAAATCAAAAAGTCCGTTCCATGCTTCTTCAATCTCCTCGTTCCAGTCCTCCTCAAGGTATTCTCTCAAAGTAGATATTGTGGCTTTTTGCAGCTCTCTGAACTATGGAAAGAACATGTTTAGTGTTTAGTTTTTACGCAACGACAGAAACGTTTTGTTAAGTATCTTTTGAGTGTTGATTAAGTTAACAATTTACTTCATATTTAAAGTGAATCTCTAAATGTAAACCTTGAAAAAACCTTTCAATTGAAACTATCCGGCTATTTTAATCTTAAATAGATCATTTTACGGGATTGGAGCCGGCACTTGCTCCGCTTTCCACTTTAATTTCCCGCCCAGCCTCGTTCACAAAACGGTTTTAAAGTGAAAAGAATATGATAAAAAAAATAAAAATCTATAAAACGCTTTACGGTTTTCACGCGGTTAAAATTTACGCAGGAGTAAATAAAAAATAAACGACTAGACTAGTATTGAAAAGAATATGTTACTGAAAACGCATTTCTTGAATTTTGCATCAGAACGATGAACGTGATCAGCGGTTACTACCTACTTCTTCACTGGTTGGTTTGTATCCGCCTTGGATGTAACAATGTCTGCGTCCCAGCTCAATTAGATACGCAGCACAGCACTCGGTGTCTGTTAAAGCCACGATAGCGTTGTTTAAGGCCAGAACAAGCCTGTATGGGTGTGAATGGGCTTTGGATATGTCTTTCACATCTATATCGCGGAACTCCGTGAAATATTGTTTTAAATGTGGGTTTGACTCCAGAAACCTAAAAACAAGAATAACATTTTGTTTTGGTTGAGTAATTAATTAGTGTGATTACCTAAGGCCAGCTAAATGATGAAAACTGAACAAATTACAGATATAGATACCAATTGTATACTAGTGTTAGCTTGAAGTCACTGAAATGGAACTAAGGCCACGTTGGTTATAAGAATTAGCATAAATCAGGAGCCCATAAGTAGGAGCAAGCAGCTCCCATACCAGGCCTATGTCACTGCGTTTTCACGGACTAGTTTATTTTTATATCGCTATTCGTGGGAAATTTCAATTAAAATTCCGGTCCTCGGAAAGAAAAAGGACGAGAAACCGCACTACCATGTTCGACTTCCAACTCATCCTCTTTTATACTGTCTTCTCAACTACTAGAGACTTCAAACCGTCCTCTGAAACGACTGCTGTCCGTTATTTGGTTTCGCTTTGACGGTAATACAAACTTCCGGTGACTGGCCTGAATTCGCGGGAACTATGAACATGGGAGTTACTCGCTCCTACTTATAGGCTCCTGCGTAAATAATGTGGCATGGATGCTGGCAGCAATAAATAGCTGTTTTCATATAATAGAACGCTAGGGCTCACCAAATATTAAATACGGGATACCCATCTCGGCTACATTTTATAAGCATGCAACTGTTTTGGTGTAGCTCCTCCTCAGTAAGCTAAATAAACAAGTAAAATACACAAAACGAAGATTTTATAAACAAGAAATTCAGAAAAAGTCGGGTGACTCCAAAGGAACGTGGAAGATTTTAAATGACCTTATGAATCGAAAATCCAAAATACACAGATTAGTGAAATCAAAATATCACCTTTAGAGATCACATCCAATCCAAAAGAAATTGCCAATCACTTGAATAAACACTTCACTGAAATTGGAATTAAACTTGCATCTGAAATTCCTGATTCCCCAAACGATATCACCTTTAAAAGTTATTTAACTAAAACTAACACTGTTTTTAAGCTTCAAAAGGTAACACCAACAAGAATACTGAAGTTACTGTCCACTCTTGATTCGACCAAAGCAACCGGAGTTGATAAAATATCTAACAAATTACTCAAAATGGCAGTTCCATTTATCTATCTGTCTCTAACAGAGCTTTTTAATTTTTGCATTGAAACTAGCTCATTTCCCAGTAAACTAGAAATTGCAAAAATCAGCCCACTTTTTAAGGGCGGAGAGCAAAGTGATAAGAACAACTATCGACCGATTTCAGTTATTCCCACTGTTGCACCCGTATTTGAGAGACTTATTTACGAGCAACTTTATACATATCTTAACGATAACAATCCTATTAACACACAACAGTCAGGCTTCAGATCATTGCATTCAACTCTAACAGCCTTGCTAGATATGACCAATGATTGGTGCATCAACATTGATAAGAAATGTGTTAATGGTGTCATATATTTGGACCTTAAAAAAGCATTTGACACGGTCGATCACAAGATACTGCTAGAAAAGTTACACTTTTATGGGTTTCATACTAGTACAATAAAATTGTTTTGTTCATATCTCTCAAATCGCCAACAGCAGTGTAGTGTGAACGGCATTACCTCTGCATGAACTTTTACATATAGCATGCGGAGTACCTCAAGGCACAATTTTAGGTCCTTTGCTGTTTCTAATATACATAAACGATCTTCCAAACTGCCTGAGATATTCTACCGCAAGACTATATGCCGATGACACAACCCTTACCTTCCCGGGCTCAGACATCATAAATATTAAAAATGCCCTTAATGTCGATCTTGAGCTTGTGTCATTATGGCTTAAGGCTAACAAATTATCTCTTAATGTCCTAAAAACTGAGTGTATGGTTATTGGCTCGAGACAACGAATTTCAACGTTTGACTTTGAGGAAGATTTTAAAATATCTGTAAATGGATTCACCTTAGAAAGAGTTGAGCATTCAAAATGTTTAGGAGTCCATATTGACCAAAATCTTACATGGGCAAAACATGTTGAAAGCATAATTTTAAAGGTGAGTCGCAACATTAGCATTCTTCGAACAGTTTGCTCCTCATTATCTGTAGACAATCGAATCACTGTCTACAGATCAATTATAGAACCTTATTTTAACTACTGCTCTATTGTAT
>JANCMA020631094.1:0-19478 GCA_024336925.2 Zoanthus solanderi
TCTTTCACCAGCTTCTTGACTACCGTTTTCATACGAGGGCTCTGTTCGTTCCACCATCTTTCGAAAAATGCAATCTCAACGTAAATAAATTTTTTGTTTGGATCACCAGCAAGTGCCTGAATTACTGAATCTAATATGTACTGTACACCAGCGTGTTGTATTCTGTTTTCGGCGCCATAATAATATTCGTCCACAGTTTTTAGCCAGCCAACATCGTCGTGAGTGTGAGGAACTAAATGAACTTGTAATTTATCGGAATTTTGTTTCTGGTGGTTTGTTTGACACGTAAACGATGTCACGAAAAAATTATTTAAGACAAGAAAAAGAGATAAAGCTAGATAAATTTGAAGTTCAACCGATGCAGCCATTACAGTACCCTTGGACTTCCGTGACAACTGATAAGAAAACGAAAGTCGCAACAAAATCACGAGACTTGATCTCGGCTCAATCCCCTCTTAGGTTTGTTTGACACGGCACGAGATATTCACAATCTCATTTCAAAACACGAGTCAAACATCCTCTTAAAACACATCACTTGCTCCTTTACAATCTGGCAACAGGTATTTTTATTTTAAAATAAGGTATTACGTTTTATTAAATAAATTAAGCCATGAAAACTAAATAGAAATTAGCCTTTTATCCCTTTCGGATTATTTTTTTCTCTTTCTAAAACTAATGTTCTAGAGAAAGGAGTGGAATAAGCAATAGCGGAACAGAACGAGAGTTATTCGTTACCGTCAATTTTTATAAGCAGTAGTAAAATTCTCAAACAATTAGTGGCAATATCAAAATTGAAACCAAAAACTTTTTGCTATAAATGGTATTTGCCTTTGCGAATAAAACTGTTTTTTTTTTCGAAGATGATAACTTTTGATTAATAGCTTACTTTTTTCTTGATAAAATGTTTTCTGTTTTGATAAGAACTACCAGTTGTCAGCTTTGTTTCACTAACCGATCGCGAGGGATAACAGAAATAGCTATTCAGTTGTCACCGAAAAGGATGTTGACCTTTGTTTCAGGACACTGAGACTCCGTCCACACGAATCCAAATCAGTGTTGGTCAAACCGCATAAAAATATTTACGTTCACACGAATCCATCGATCGTTTCCTGTCGGATTCACTCATCCACACGAATACTAGCGAATAGGCATGCGCAAATCGGCTCCGCGATCTGATTTCCAGCCATTATTTTGAAATGGTTACTTTTGACGCACTAAACAAGCGAACTAAGTCTAAAGTGGGTCTGTTAACTGCGACTTTTTCTATAGTTCGTCTCCGTGTTCATCCAGACGAATAATTCGTCTTTCTGGATAAATACCGCCAATATACAAATGGTTTTTTAAAGTCAAACCATTTCTAACCGCAAACACAAGTCATTAACCTCAAAAATGGAGCATTGTGAATAATGTTCAAGTCGTCCGAATCGTTATTTTTAAAAAAAGCCGGACTGGCTCCGTATTTGGTTGCTTGACAGAGTGCATGCCAATTGTGCGAACTACCGTATATTTTACTAATAATGTTTTAAACGATCTTCACACTAACGAGTATAAAATGAACGCAGTTCAGATATATCCGAAAGAAAGTCTAAAAAACAATTCAGATTTCAAATGAGTTCCAACTCGTGACCTAATGCACTCTTACAGAATGAGCTATAAAACGGCAGTTGTTGGATTCCGGTCAATTTTACGTTAAGAGTCCACCATTGCAGGTCAAATGATAACTTTCTTGACACAGGTAAGCCAGGCTAACTAACTATTTGCATATAGGAGAGTTAAAAGAGAATGTTTGGGATACTATCAACTCAGGCGATTTTCAAAATAAATATGCAAATGCCCCCACTTTAACTTACTGTATGTCTTGCTGTACTAACTGATAACATCTAGAAATATTTTCAAGATTTTAAAGTTTTTTGCCTTTCCTGTATCAAAAAATGTATTTATGTTAATTGTGCTTCAGTCACTTTCAAACCACGGTGATTTTTTCGTAAAAAATATGGATCCTAACGCAAGGCCGAAACAGGATAACTTACAATTGTTGAAATGACGATTTAAGCTAGCTAGCTGCCTTCTCTCAGCCATTAGATTCTTGGACGCCAAGAAAAATGCTTCCAAAATGTACACTACGCTAATTTGCTTCAACGGGTCGAACCGGCAGAGAAGCCTGGGAACAAGTTTTGGTTTTGGATAAGCAAAAACCAATGTAGTTTTGTAGTTATAGTAACTCCTGGCGGGTTGACTTTTAGAGTTAGGTTCTAGTTATATCCTTGTTTATTTACGCATGCAGCAGCGGTATGCTGGTGCTTGCCTTCAGTTTCTGGATGAGAGTCGCAACTATTCCACGATGGGACAGGTTATACTAGCAAGTGAATCTGCTCCTTATTTTGTCACCTTCGGAAGGATGGAAAGCAAAATGAAATTGCCGAAAAAGAAAATCAAAGAGTGCTTGACTCTTGGCAGAGTCGGTATTCAAACCCGGAACTGCCCTAAGAACTTACCAGCTGCATCAACCAAACCTGTCCGCCTATTCTGGCTCCCATTCGTCCGAAACAGGAAAATAGAAAAAGCACTATCTTAAAAGCCCGGCGCACACTAGAGCTATCAGCTGAGCTAATGGTCATTCGTGACAGTTGGCGTAAGCAAATTCCTCCAGTGTGCGGGGCCGTTCTTAGCGAATTTGGTCATTCGTGCCATCGGCGCCGAATATTCAACAAGTTGAATAATTTTGGTTACGAATGAACATTTCCTCCAAGTGTGCGGGCGTGCTAAGCTTTCAGCTTAGCAAACTATACAACTACGCTTTCAGCTTAGCAAACTATACAACTACGCATGCGTACCGTGTTTAATAACAATCAAACATTTTTTTTAAAATCATTTTTAAAATGGCGTCGAGCAATGCGATAGTTGCTGAAGCAGTTTTGGAAGACAAGTTAGCAGACCTTTGGCTTGATTATCCTTGCTTTTATAATGTGAGGTGTTCAGACTTTAAAAATAGAGAGTTTTGCAATAAATCCACCCAAGAAATTGCTGAAAAACTTCGAAAAACATGTTTGACCAGTCCACTTCATTCAATTGGAGGCTCTTAAACGCCTTCGCCTTCGTCGCAATAACAAGAGTAGAAGAAACATTATTTCATCGTCTGTGAAGCTCGAGCTCGAATCTTGTCCAAAAGCATCGGCCATGTTTGATTGTTATTGAGATTTAAAACCTCATTATTTCCTTATTATTATAGAAAACGTTTTATTTACATTTGTCGATATAAAAAATTAATGCCTGCAAACAATTTAGATTTATACTGCAGAAGAGTAAAACACAGAATATATCCGAGTGCTCTATCGCCAAAAATAGAAATAAACAAAGGATTGATCAACTGAAATGAGAACCTCTAAAAAAGCTATTAGCTTTTTAGTTTCTGAAGCTTTCTTTTTGTGGAGTTAGTTGTTTTTAATTTTGTTTTTGTGCTTGTGTTTGTTTTTGTGCATTGTATAATTTATTTTATAAAAAAAATTTAAAACAATGATTGAAAAAAATGCTTGTTATTAAACACAGTACGCATGCGTATTTGTATAATTTGCTAAGCTGATAGCTTAGCACGCCTGCACACTTGGAGGAAATGTTCATTCGTGACCAAAATTATTCAACTTGTTGGATATTCGGCGCCGATGGCACGAATGACCAAATTCGCTCAAAACGGCCCCGCACACTGGACTAATTTGCTTACGCCAACTGTCACGAATGACCATTAGCTCAGCTGATAGCTCTAGTGTGCGCCGGGCTTACGAAAAGGATATTTTTTTGTACTCTATTACAGATAAGAGTATAATTCATGTTGTTTGTCGAGCTTCAAAACTAGATTTACGGATATCGGTTGAGAACTACTGCAGATGTTTGACTTAAATACTCCATATTGCAACTAGAAACTCCTCGACCATGCAGCAAGATCAGCGCACTCTATTCAAGTTGTCATGGTAATCTTGGTGCCAGAGCCAATCATCTACCACATGACGTCATGTGATCTAAACTAAGATTCTTGCGCAACTTTAGATTTTCTGTCAACAAAGACAGGAAAAAAAAACCGAACACATTTTAAGTCTGGTTTGCCACAGACAACTCAGTAAAAAATCCTAAGTATTTAAAAAAAACTCGCAAAATGTTGTGTGGCTGGAAAAGTGGGTGATGAAATAGAAAAAAGGTTACAATTTTTGCATTAATTCTTTAATGCAATAAAGTGAATTTTTTTTCCAATTATTTTTCTAAATAACAAAACACATTTCCTCCTTTGGGTTGCTAATTATATATATACCTCGACACTTTGCGTGTCGGTGTATATTCACTACTATTCACCGACCCTTTGTGGGATAGTTGTTTTACAAATATATTCATGAGGAAGATTCTGCGCTTGACCCAAAAGCTGCAAACATTTAATGGTCGAAATGAAATTTGAACTGTTAGATACTTCAACAATTTTAATTGTTTTTGTTTTATAATTATTGCTTTCTATGGGAACCTGAGCAACGAGAAAGGCCTAGTTAGACCTGAGTTTGTAGAGTGGACTATGGTTTAACTGAAGCAGCTGTTTATAAGACCAAGCCGAGGCAAATAGCCCGTCAGAGATAAGACCAAGCAGTCTACTAAACATGAAACAGCTGTCCACGGATGTTAGCATTCAGGCTCACTATTTTTTAAAGTAGATTTATATATGGGTACTGCCAGATACCCAACCTGCCCTTCAGTAATAACCATTTTACTGGCTTCAAGTTAGCTATTAGAAACGCATGTGTCACCTGACTATACTTATTGAGTTATTTCATAAAACTACTAGAATAGAAATTCTTTTGAAACTATGTGACTATTTTGTTTCGCCTGAAGACTTAACAAAAATTTTGCACCTTTTAACAATTAATTTTGTTTCTGAACGACTTTCTCTGTTAAAAACTTTAGTAGATTAGCTTCTGCAATCTCATTGAAATGTCGAAAAGCCGCCATGTCTTTTGAAAACAAGCAACAAAAAAGCAGAAATCAATTAAAAGGCGGGAAAAGAAAATCGCGTGCACACTTTTCATCTTTCGTTTTGTAAAATCATAAAAAGAAGTAGTGTTTTAGTTTTCAGTAAAATATTGACATCCAAACAATGAATATATATCTAACATGGCGTTTAAGAGCTTATTTAAGAGAGCTATCAACGCTCCCAAGTCCTTAAGAATTAAAAAATGACTTTGCTTTCCTACGATTCCTTGAAGGTCACTGTTTGAAGGAACAGGGATTGACCCCGTCACGGGCTAAAGATTGGTTTTAATTTAAATGCATAAAATGCCTTTTTGAAAAGACTAGTAAACCATAAAAAAAATTAAACTTTTTTTTATTACACTTTTTCTATTGTTCACAAATATTATTTTACTATCACATTTCTTTTTTAGATGTATATCACTCTAGGTTGACCTTTCTCGTTGGAAACATTGTTCATCTCTTTTACAAATGACTTGAATTATGTGACTAAAACTCTAATCTGGCTCTTTTGAAAATCAGAACTAGCTTTCATCTGAGAATAACTAGAATTAGCTTTTTTCACTGGATTCGGTTCTTGTTGATAAGCCGACCCAGTCCTCTTGCCACCGGCTCACGCTTTTTATCCTGACGGCCACCGGCACCAGGGCTGGGTTTCTCGAGCTGTTTCTCTTGATCCAACAACTTTTTCAGAGAGCTGGAACATTCATGAAAACAATATTACTCACACTGAATTGCAACATAGTTTGCTAAAACACTACACATTTTTTATTTGAGAACTAACCATTATTTACTCAAGCTTAAATATTCGTTTGAGAAAGGAATCAGTAAAACGGTTACAGCAGGGCTGTGATCAGTGAGCTCGTACAAATTCTGTGTATATATAGCACAATATAGCAACATTCTTTATAAAATAATTTGGATAGTAAGTGCGTTTTGATTGGTCAACAAGTGTGTTTTTATAGCGCTATGAAACACGAAAATGACGTGAGCAATATGGTTGGCTCTACCTCCAAGTTGTGAGAATTTACAGTTTCATGAAAGAAATTAAAGTATAAATAAGAGTTTTGTATATCGTCTTTCTTTTTGTTAAGACGGAAAATAACAATTTTATATAAGAAATAAAACATGTTCTCTGTGCCTTCATATCCTTGTGAAAACACCTGCAACGTTTGTGAGAATTCTCGAGCAGGTGAAAGCCCTCGACTGCGTTTCGGGTTTTCACTGATCTGCTCTCGAATTCTTCCTAAAATTCGCCAGCATTTTTACCAGGCTACGAAGGCACAGAGCACGTGTTATTTCTTTTTAAATATAAGGCAATCTGAAATAGGAATTATCGCCATCTTCGTTATGTAGACGTTGTTAGTAACCGATTTGTGATAAGTCCGAGGCCAATCAGCACTGAGCTGTTTATAATCTTGAGTGAAACAGGAACTTTGGTGCAGCCACTGAGATGGAGTTTAACTAAAAAGTTTCATTTTTATCCATTTTCCCAGCTAGCTTTAGTTTTTATTGTGTTCATAAATTTGTTTTACAGGCTGTACTGATTGTAAATTATTCATTACTTAAAAGTTTTGTATACATAAAGTAATACCTGTGTAATATCTGTTTATATGTGTGTGAATTTGTCATGTGAAAGGTCTCCATCTACCTTAGAGTGGTAAAGATGGTGTCCCCAATTAGTAGGCCTTTGGCCAGGTAAGTAAGCCTGACTTGACACCTAAATAAAGTAGTTATTATTATTATTATTATTATTATTATTATTATTATTATTATTATTGTTATTATGCAAGGCGTGTAAACATTAAGTAGACAAAAATTCTCCCAAATCAATTATGTTATAATATACAAAACTACTTTTATTGTTATATGTTTTTTGCTATGTTACTGATATAAATTATGAAATGATATCACATTATGAAATGTTATAACAACAATGTAACTTACTTGAGAATACTTTGTGCTGATTGATAAACGTCTTTGATGATTTTATTCTCAGCAGGTTTCGTCTCATCCAACATCTTCTTCATTACCTCGTAATGTTTCTTGGCAAACCTGATGGATTTCTTTGTAGCCAGCTTCATACCGCGCAATACCTTGCAAACAAATGAAATTGTTACTAAACAGACTGCAACTACTGCAGCCAGCACTACCACCATTACCACTGTACTACTAGGCTAATTATTATTATTATTTTTATTTATATTATTATTATTATTACCATCACAACCAACACAACTACTACTACCGCTACCACTACTATTACTGCTACTATTACTATTACTATTACTATTACTATTACTATTACTACTACTGCTACTATTACTATTACTACTACTGCTACTATTACTATTACTATTACTACTACTATTACTATTACTACTACTACTACTACTACTACTACTACTACTATTACTACTACTACTAATACTACTGCTACTATTACTATTACGACTATTACTGCTACTATTACTATTACTACTACTACTACTATTATTATTACTACTACTACTACTACTACTACTACTACTATTACTACTACCACTACTACTACTACTACTATTATTATTACTACTACTACTACTACTACTATTACTACTACTATAACTACTACTACTAGAAGTTTCTGACAGAAAGTGAAGTGCTGCGAGCAAGAATTCACAAAAACAAACGTCACAAAGTGCATGTTTCATTCGAGTTTTGGGCGAGTTTATTGTTAGGCCAAGTAAAAAAAAAAAATTGGTTAGCGTCGTTTTTTCAGTAATTTTATGGTCGGGAGGGAGGATTTTATTTTTATTACTTTTTTGACTCGGAAGTTTTGATGCTAAAATATAATAAAACATATCCCTACTTATTGTCGTTTTTGTATCCAAGTGTTACTACATCATACATAGGTATCTTCATTGACGATAAAGTATTGTGTGCCCAGAGGATCATCCATCGCCCATTCACAAGATCGATATACCGGCTGGATATAAAACTGACCGAAAGTGCCACAGGAAGCCCGTCAAGAATAGTGTTCTACTACTACTATTACTACTACTACTACTACTGTTACTATTACTATTACTACTACTACTACTACTATTAATACTATTACTATTACTACTACTACTACTACTACTACTACTACTACTACTATTACTATTACTACTACTACTACTGATACTATTACTACTACTACTGATACTACTACTACTACTACTACTACTATTACTACTACTACTATTACTACTATTACTACTGATACTGATACTATTACTACTACTACTGTTACTATTACTACTACTGCTACTACTACTACTACTACTGCTACTACTACTACTATTACTACTACTACTACTACTACTACTACTAATAATAATAATAATAATAATAATAATAATAATATTACTACTGATTATTTCAATCATGACTACTATAGCCTGCGTAGCTGGCGATCTTGTTGTTACGACAAAAAATGGGGGAGGGGGAGAAAAAGTCCTCACTTCCCCTACACCCCACCTACCCCATTAACTTTTTTAATCTCTCCCCAGTCTTTTTGCTTGTTCCCCCTTCTCACAAGGCCGCCAGCTACGCAGGCTATGACTGCTACTGTTGCTATTATTATCATTTTCGTTATCATTACTCTTATTAAAAAAACTATTTTGTTAAGGATGCCAAAATTGAGTTATTCAGTGTGATTACCTTGATGGCCTTGATCCGTGCCTTCTCTAGATTCTCGTCAAAGTTGGTCTGGTACTTTTGCTTATCAATCAAGTCTTCAACTCTTACTTTAAAATCAGCGATTATCTCCTCACCCATTTTCGTCATGTTGGTAACTGTTGCGTTAAGGCCTTGCCAGTGCTCTTGCATCTTTATCTTCCATTCTTCAGGTTTCAAGTTCTTGTGCTCTTCCCACATCTTTTCGGCTTTGCCTTTGTAATTGACCACCATATCTCTTGCAAGTATTGTCATGTTGGTTGCTTTGTCACTCAAAGTGTCCCAGTGCAGTTCGAACAGATTTTTCAAGTCTTCAACCGACATATCTTTAGTTTCATTCCAGGTTTGCACAGTCCATTTCTTTATGTCCTCGTACAGATCAATTCCCTTATCAGTCACGTTCACTACTGTTTTAGTTAGTGTTTCCACGTGCGGTTCGAACCTCTCCTCCCAATTTTTGACACCTAAGGTTTCCTCAATCTTCTCCTTGTACTCCCCAAACACACCCAATCCGGTTTTTGTTGCGTTGGCTACTGTTTTATGCAACGCATCGAAATGTGGTTTGACTTTTTGTTGCCAATCTTTGACTCCCAAGTTTTTCTCAATCTGTTCCTTGTACATATCTTTCCCCATGTCAGTTACTTCAGTCACTTTTTGGTTTATCGTGTTCAAGTGAGGTTTCAGATTATTATTCCAGACGTCCTTTGCCATTCCCTTTCCCTGCTTGGTCCAACTATCAATCTGACCACTTAAGCTTGTTTCGTTCCACATTTTCTTTAATTTGTTCTGCCATTCTTGTCCAAACAACCCATAGGCTAAAAAATAAATACTGTGCATTAATTTTTTATAGAAATTCTGCGACATTAATCTGTGACACGTAAGACAATTTTGTTGTTTTGGTTTGCTAAAATCGTTACTCAGTGGTTTTACTTATGAACAAAATGTTCCTGATAAACTGTGAAGTGAGTAGCAAATAATATGTTTTAAAAAAGCACAACCCATAATAAGTTTTTTTGGTATTTTTTGTTGATATAGACCACTGAAACTTGAAAATTTTAGCCTAAATTTTTCAAGTTTCAATCCGTTTCCATCCTTGCCGGCGTCCGTAGCAACAAATGACAGAAAACAGAATAAACGTGATGATATAGTCTAAAATAATAAACCTGGACTATTATTTTTGGAATTCAGTTTTGGGGAAGACATATTTGGGATATTGAAAAAATGCTAAAATAGAAGGACAGAGGCCCTTTAAGCTTAGGCAGATCGAGAGACGACAATGCACGTGGCCAAGATTATTTGCGGGGTTGGATGTGCGCGCCAAAACACTGCAGTAATATCAAACTTATAGTATGAACTAGATGTAGTTCTCGCTAAGTAACAACGAGCAACAATCAAATTAAATCCCCTATATCTAACTTTCGTGACTGTCAGAAAAGCATCACGGAGTCGCCACGTGGGAGGAAATCTGCTCGGAGCAAGATCGCTAGAAAATTCAAGAAAATAACCCTCAAAACTTAATTCAAAAGTTTAAAAATACTACCAGGTGATCTCTCCAATAAATGAATAGACCATAAGCAGCAAAATGCGAATAAAAAAAGGTCGAAAAGGTCGAAATACGACTGAAAAACTCTAACAACTCTCATCTGCACATGTGAAAAATGCGAGGTCGCTGGAGATGTCGCCAATGACATTATCTGGTCACAAGACTGATACCCTGCTCTGTGATTGGATGCAACAACCAGCCTATTGTTACCTTACCTTACACTTCTAGCAGAGCAGACAAGTTTATAATTCTGATACCTCGCAACCTCGGCCTCTTGGCCTCAGTTGCTCATTGTCAATGATTCTACACTATCTGTAGTTATATTGAAAAAAAAACACAGCAGATACTGAAGTTTTAAAAAATTTTGATGGGAAGAAAGAAAAGTAATTTTTAAAAATATTGCAAAAGAAGCAATAAAAGGTTATAGGGTCAGCAACTTGGCACTAAAAATATTAGGGTAGGTCAGGTGACCAGAACCACAGATACTACTTTGTTTGGCCTATAGTGGTAAACCAACCCTAAAAGATGTCCAGTGTTTTCAGAACAGGTTGGTCTGCAAAATGACCAGTCATCCTCTTTCGACCAGGAGCTGTACTCACTATTTTTCAGCCAATGCTTGCTAAAAGTACACTTTCCATGGAATATTTCAAAGGTAAACAAACACAGACAATAGAGAAAACAACTGATGCTTTACTGCACACACCGCTTAGCAGAGGGCAATCAAAAATTACACATCTTCACAAAAATTCTTGCATCATTCTCTTATACCCACTTTCTCAATAAGAAATGCTCATTATGTGAAAACTCAATTTACATAATAACATGCAAATTATTACTTGAAATTCCATTGGTTTGTCGGGGGTTTCCAGGAATTTCCATAGTTGGTAAGGTGCCAGTCTACCGTGTGGGACGCTCTGGGCTGGGTTGTTCAAAAGTGAGTTAAATTTAATCCTGGGTTAAGCAAAAATTACGGCAGGATTTGCTCTATAAGGAAAAGATTACAGTTCTTATAAAGTTCTGCTCAGATTTTCCAAAGAAAAAACTTGTTAATAACAAATTTACAGACTAAATCCATCTCTTTAAGGTTACGAAAGAAGATCATGGGTTAAATATTTAACCCTGGGTTAGCAATAATCGGCTTCTGAACAACCGGGCCCAGGTTACAATTATTTCAGGCCAGACCAATACTCAGGTTCTTAAAATTATTAAGGAGAAAGTGCTGCCTTTGCTTTAGTATCTGCAAATAGTTAGACCTTTGGGTCTTCTCAAATATGGTATTAAACCGTAGGCCCAGTCTCTAGACTCTCTATTGAGGGACTTAAAAGAACCCATACACATCTACCATAAAGAGTAGGGTAGTGATCCCAATGCTGTGTGGTCTGTCTCTTAAACTGAAAGCATTACTAATATAATTTTATAAACTATATTTGTGAGCTGCTGTAACAGACAATCTAAGTCCCTCAACAGTCAACTCTGTGCTTGCTTGTAAAGCGCATTTGAACATATTCACATGGTAAAATGCGCTGTATAAATATGATATTATTATTATCCTGTCACGCTCACTGTACTTGAACTTCCAAGCTCTAATTGCCAACGAGCCAGGCGAGCTAAGACGCGAGCCTGGAAAGGCGGCAGCATCATAGAGCCGATGCATGTGTAGCTATATATAGAAAGCAGGGAGAAAAAATCTCAACCTGGATGTAAGGTAGACCTGGATTTAAGGTAACTTAACAATAGATTTTGTGTGAGCCAATCACAGCATGAAACATTTTTAGTGAACAAACAGCGGCTTATTCATTTTATCAAAGACATTTTATCTGACAAGTGTCAGAACTAATGAAAATGTTTAAAAAACAAAACAAAATGTTACAAGAAAATCTTTATGCTCGAATGGTTTTCACACGCTGAGATATTTCAGTTTATTTTGCTTTCAAAGAGTAAAACTAGAGCGCCAGTTCTCGGTACTTGCAGAACTCAGTTCTGTCGTCCTCGAGCTTTTGTTTTGCTCGTTGGCACTTAGCAATAGCTATTACTAGATTATAAAAATTATGAACATAATAAAAAAGTACCTTGTGCATGTCTTGCATTTAAATCTTTCAACTCTTCTAGTTTCTCCAAGATATCCATTTCCTGTTTAGACTCTTTAGTTCGGTTTTCCAGAGCCTGATGTAGGAAAGTGGGAACCATTTTATGACTGAGGAAAGTCTGTCCAGTGCTTGTATACATAATAACAGTTTAAAAAGTAACATTTCAGCTCTGGAAATATTATTAGAAGTAATCATAGAGTGAAGTGCTTTTGATTTTTATTAAGAGCTCGAAATACACTGAGAACACACTAAACGCGTAACTGAGGTACAGAAACTTTGCTTTTGCTACTTGCAGAAGATTTTTCCCGATTTCAAAACAACATTTCTTCCGATAAAATATCTTACAATTAGCTGGTCTGTTCTTATAACAAATAAAACTACTGGCAAGGAGGTGCGCAAACCATTTGCATGTGCATTGTCATGTGACATGAAAAACAATATACATTATACAGAAAAATGCAGACGTACAACGAAAATCAGTTCCATGAAAGGTCACCTTTGAATTCCACAGAAATGCCAAGATTAAGGGTTGCGTTCTCCTAACATCGAATGCAGTAAAATCAAAGAGTTGGATCAAAAGTGTACTGGAGGCAAAGGCCAGTAGAGCATTTTGAAATTCCGGACATTTTTCGGGAAATTCGGAATGTTAGGTTGTCTGAGACTGCACTTCATTCTTTTTAAAAGTAGAATGATAAATCATGAAATGGGGCAGCCAACAGCCAATCTCAAAAACGCGGATATTATTCAAATTTCCATAATTCACTGCTTCTCTTAATATTGGCTATCAAACTTTAAATTTGCTTTTGTTCAAATCATGCACTATTTATTAAATCTTCATACTTCACAATGGACTTAAGACCTCTTGGACGGGCATGGTTGGAGCAGTTGTAAGATCTCTGCTTTCCGACCACAAGGTCCCCAGTTTAGTTCAACCTCGACTCTGTTGAGATTCAAATATTTGCATGACCTTCTTTTCCGCCTAAGCTAACTCAGCTTTCCATAACTCCGGGGTAGGTAAATGAGTACCAGCATCTGCTGGGAGCTAACCTACGATGGATTAGTGTCCTGTCCAGGGAAAGTCAAAGACTCTCATCCGCTGAACACTACAGAAACCGGAGATAAGCACCGGCTCCATGGCACCTGGCTTGTAAATCATAACACTATTGTTTAATCCTAACCCCAGCTGTACTCCTAACCTGAACAGTATTCGTACCCTACTCCAGCTTTATATAGCTTTAGCTTAGCTTTTTAAGGCCTCTTAGATATTAGTTTTGTTTCTAACACGTTTATAAGTCACTTTGTTTCGTTAAACTTTGCCTTAAATAGAATCTTATTAATTGAATAATGAATTAGGCCTCTATGGAATTAAAGTATAGATAGCACAAACGTGCTAGCAGCTAACTTGAAGCCACTATATTGGGCACTATGGCTAGGTTAGTAGCAGGTTTTACCCCTTTAAATTACCATAAAAAATAAAGAGCCTGATTGCTAGCAGCCATGGACAGCTGTTTCGGCCTTTTTAGGCCTCTATGGAATTAATTTTGTTCTGTTCTTTGTAATTAGTTTGTATATCTAGCGTTAACATGTTTGTCAATTTACTGCTTTGTTTTCATTTTGAAAATGGTTTGACATTTAAAACCAAAATATTAACACAAACTTTTCACCTTCTAACTTGCATATTAGTTGAGATATCTTTCATCGGAATACTATTCATTGCATGTTATTGGTGGTTCTCATAAGGTTCCAGTTCAGCGCACATGGTGGTCAGTTATACAAAAGAATCTCATTAGAATCTAGTTTGAATCTCATTATTTGACCTCCATCTGCCATTGCGTGGACTCAGTGAAACCCAAGAATTGAAACTTTGAACTTCAAAAGAGATTATTTTGTTTGGCCATCAACCACTTTAAAGGTTTCAGTCTTGAACAATGTCACAAACTACTTAGTCATTTATTAACTAAATCGTTAAAATCACCATCATCCATTATGAAACAAACATGGAAAATTTATTTTGCGTACTGATTTCATTTTTACTATATGAAACAGTGACTCAGAACAAAACTATAAGTTAAACTAAATCCTGTACGAGTCAAGTGGCCTGTGAAACCAGCGCTAATCTCTGGTTTCTGTAGTGTTAAGTGGATGAGTCTTTGACTTCCCTGGGATGGAACACTAATCCATCGCAGGTTAGCTCCCAGCAGCAGACGCTGGTACTCATTTACCTAACCTGGAAGATTAGGTAGCCGAGTTAGCTTAGGTGGAAGAGGTCACACAAATATCTCAGCAGAACCAGTGATCGAACTGGTGAACTTGTGGTGGGAAGGAAGGGTTCTTTCCAACTGCACCAACCACGTCCACCCATAACAAAACTATACCATACATTTAATTTATCAATTTGTCTATATCGCAGCATGTATTTGAATGAGTGACTTGGGGTACTGAGCCCTTCTCCCTTTGTACCTGTTGCTCCCAGTTACCTTCATTGGGTTATTGATTTCCTCTTCTTCACGTTCCTTCTTCTCCTGTTCAACTTGTTGTTCCAACAGTCTTGATGCTTGAAAATTCCTAGTTGCTCCATTCTCACAAACATAGTCGGTATTTTCAGGGTCGGTCTAAATGATCAAGAAGAATGAAGTAATCAGTTGAATACTATTTTCAGCTGAATTCATATTACAACAATAATGATTATGGAGCTAGTTAACGATATTATGCTCAACTGCAAGTCAGAGTTTTGTGAATTTAACATGCAATTGTAGATCTGTCAATAACTCTAGCAAAAGGCGAACAATTTCTCAAAGCATGATATCAGCTGCTTCTTCTTCTTTTTTGTCATCATCATCATCATCATCATCTTCTTCGTTTATTGTCCCTAGTTTCCCACTCCTGGGTCGGACGTAATATGAGTTACCTCCACTGTTTTCTATCCTCTGCCATATCTTCTGTGATTTTAGCTTCCTCGTGTCTTCTTCCACTATCTTACTCCAGGTCTTCTTTGGCCTACCTACTGGCCTTCTACCTTCCACCTCCAGCTCCATCGCTCCCCTAAGTATGCTATTCTCATCCCTACGTTTTACATGACCAAACCATCTCAACCTCATTTTCCTTAATTTGTGTTCAAGGTTCTTCATTCCACACCTTCTTCTGACCTTTCATTAGTAATCTTGTCCTGCCATCTTACTCTTGACATGTATCTCAACATTCTGTGATCGCAATTTGCTAGCAATCCTTCCAGTCTTTCCATTACTACCCAAGTTTCCGCAGCATACAGCAATGCAGGCCTCGCACAAGAACAGTAAACCTTTGCTCTTTCCTCTAGTGGAATGCTATGGTTTACTAGCAAGCTCACCAATTCCCTCCATTTACTCCAAGCACAAGATATCCTATCCCTTACTTCTGATTCTACCCCTCCTCCACACGAAATTACATCACCAAGATAACAAAAGCTGTCCACTATCTCCAGAATATCTTCTCCCACCTCCAATCTCATTGGCACTGCCACAATTCCCCTCACATACGTTGGACAACTGAAGTTATCTCCTGCTCTTCTCAGATTTCTGAGCCCCGAACATCTCTGGTGGCCCAACCTTTCACAACATTGACACCATATTGAGTTTGCTCCAACACCTTTGCAGCAAACCCCATATGGGTACCTTCCCCTTTGTGGCCTAACAACAGGTTCTCTACCCATCACTATCAACTTGGCCTTATTTATGTTTACCTTTAATCCCCTAGTTTCCATCTCTCTTTTCCTTACGCCAAATTTCCTGAAGTTCTGCTACCTCCTTTGATACAGCTGTTACCACTAGGTCATCGGCGTACAACAAGTCCCATAATCGTTCATCTCTTGCCTCTCTGGTTACCCAGTGCTGAACCTTGATGTACTCCCACTCCTATCCCAAACTCATCTAAAGGATCTGCTAGAATCCTGACCCTTGACCTAGCATTGCTATATAAGACCATAACAAGTGCTATGAAACGCTCAGGCACATTTTGAGGTCTCAAGGCTCATCGAATTGCTTCCCTAAGCACACGATCAAAAGCCTTTTCTAAATCAACAAAGAAAAGGAAAAGCTTTTTCTTCTTTGCTCTAGACTTTTCCTGCAACTGTCGTAATACAAAAATTGCATCTACAGTTGACTTACCTGACTGGAATCCAAACTGTATCTCAACCTTCACAATATCTCTAAGCCTTTTCTCTAGGCATTTTCTCATACACCTTCGTACCCTGTTCCAGAAGTCTCACTCCTCTATGTTTGTCCACCATTAAGACATCTCCCATACCTTTATATACCGGTGTGGTATAACTCTTGGCCCAATGCTCTGGAACCTTGGATTCACAAACCTGAAAAAGCCCTTTCACTCCAGTTGCTCCTGCAGTATTCACAAGGACGCTTGTGACCCCAAATGGCCCCTGTCCTTGCTTT
Source organism: Zoanthus solanderi (assembly GCA_024336925.2). NCBI lineage: Eukaryota > Metazoa > Cnidaria > Anthozoa > Zoantharia > Zoanthidae > Zoanthus > Zoanthus solanderi. The sequence continues at coordinate 16,758 of JANCMA020631094.1, forward strand.
CTTTCATGCTCTTCAGTTATTGCTCCACTATCTGTTCAGTCACACCCCATATTAGCCCTTCCACTTTATCTTCCTCCTCTAGTTGGTACTTGTCTCATTAAGCAAACTAAAAAAAATAACTTCTCCACCTTTCTCATCCCTTAAATATATTGATCCTAGAATATCCTTTCGCACTTTTCTCATCTGCTTTGCTATCTTGAACATCTTTGCTCTTCCTTCCTTCGATTGAAGAGATTCACTACAGTATTTCCAGGCTTTATCCTTAGCATTTGCTACCGTTCTTTTTGCCTGCCTGGTTTTCTCTCTGTACTGCTCATGTACTTCCTCAGCTCCTTCATTTTGCAACCTCTTAAATGCTTACTTCTTTTCCCTAACTGCTAGCTGTACTTCCTCATTCCACCACCATGTTTCTTTATCTTTCTGTCTCCTCCCTGTTGTCTCTCCACAGACTTTCCTTGTGGAATTCAACAATGCATCATTTTGAAAACCCAGCATGATCAACATTTGCTCATTCTATTCTATCACAATTAGGGATTTATCCAGCACGAAAAAATATTTCAGGCATTCTTCTGTTGATAGGATCTTTAGCTTCCAGGCTTTAATTCTCTTTTCTTCCCTATTCCAAACCTTCATTTTCCTTCCTATAATCACTACCTCAGCCCACAACAATCTGTGCTGAGTCAAGCACGCCTTTCCTGGTATCACCTTGCAGTTCTTCATTCTCAATTCTTCATGTCTTCTACACTACACATAATCGATCTGACATGTGATGAGATGTTTCCATTATACGTATAAAAAGTATGGATAAATAACACAGATTAATATTTTCTTAAACCAAATACAAGACTATGCCTCTGTCAAAAACGAATTCCTCTCAGGTAAGGACTTGAGCAATATGGTTGGCTCTGTCTCCAAATTGTAAGAATTTACAGTTTCATGAATGAAATTAAAGTATACATACATGTTTCATAAATCGTCTTTCTCTTTGTTAAGACGAAAAATAATAATTTTATTAAAGAAATAAAACATGTTATCCGTGTTTTCGTAGCCTGGTGAAAACCTCGGCAAAGATTGTGAGGAGTAATTTAAATACATTATGTACTGTATAATAATAATTCAACAATAATTTTTGGATTGACTTTTGTTATATTTGATCTCAGGAATTTACAGTAGTTACACATAGTTTAACTTTGAATTGTCCAAGTTTTGCAATGTACTTAGTAGCCCACACTTTATGATTTTAAAATTTTCACTTTTGTTTTATTTTTTTATACAGTGGAAGAGACCCGAGGACAAACCTATACCCCTTATCTGGTTTCTGGTGTTTCTTGTTGGGCTTTTTCTAAATATTTTTTCAATAGCAGTCAATGCATCTGAACTTTGTGACACAACTGCTTGTATAATATTCTATGTTGTCAATGGATTTGGAGTCGTCCTGGATGCAGCTTTTCTATACTTCTGGTGGACCAAATGCCTGTTCTACTGGCGCAAATGGTGTGCATTAAATCAAGACTGGTCAATTAACATGGCACCTGTTCTCTATGCTGTTCGTAGGCAAAGCAATGGCGAAAGAAATAGTTTGAGTCGAACTTTACAAATTTCCCAGTTGGTGTAACAAAGTATTTGTAGAACTGTATATAATAATTATTGAGTAACATTATAAATTATTTGGTTTTTTAATATAAGGCCTCTTAAAAATATCCTAATTAATCACTAGTTAGTGCACAGGAATCTGGAATCTAGACTTTACCAATTATTCATTAATGAGCAAGCTAAGCAGATCTTAAGACTGTCAAAAGCTTGGTAATGTTGTTTTGCTACAACCAAGGAGTTAAATTTAGTCTTATTTAAAACGTGGTTTGAATAATAAAAGTTTTCTGTCTACAGTATTGGTACTTAATTGGATGTACTTACAGCACTTGTTCTGTATTGCACCCAAAATGATCTAGTCAAAGATTATTGGTCCATAGTATTTAGTATTAAATCACACTTCCTCCCTGAATTGTGGAAGTTTTCTTATAAAACCTGGATATTTTTAAGTGGCCTACAGTAAAAACAATTTGTTGGGGTTTTGCTTGTTTGAAGAACTGTATATTAATTAAACTATCTTTAAAAAAATATTTGGTTAGTTCAAATGTCATCAAAATGATTGTGCAGTTGAGAACAGGGTATATTACTATACTCATAATTGCACTTCATTAAATATCTTGTATATGTACATCAGTACATATACTTTATATCAAAATGGTAAAGACATCAGAGCTAGAGAAGGGTTGGATTCATATTCTAATTAAAAAAATATTTTTATCTGTATAGCCACTGTTTAAGACAAGAGCCTTGTCCAGGGTATAGTGAGAGATTTTGTAGATGAGCAAAATTTAGAGCCTCGGGGACTACACCCTGAAATGTAGGGTTTCAGACGTGCTATTTCAAACGGTTTACATTTCAACATGAAATAAAAGAAAAGGAAAATGCTCTGGTTGGTTTTGTAATATTTTGATTACTGCATACAGAACAGCTGACCCCTCTTTAAGACTGTTCACTGTCAAGATTATTTACTTTATCTTACAACCCAGTCTTTTCAAGTATTCAGCAATATAAAACTGGCTAATGATTACTCTTTCCCTCTTCTTTGGTTGCAACTCACAGTTGTAAATAGATTTGTAAATTATATACACCGTAGAAAAATGAATAAAAGACTGACGTTTCGGACTAAAGTCC
>JANCMA020632140.1:0-30441 GCA_024336925.2 Zoanthus solanderi
AGAATTCTCACAAACTTTGCCGAGGTTTTCAACAGGCTATGGAGGCACGGACAACATGTTTTATTTCTTTTATAAAAATATTATTTTCATTGTTAACAAAGAGAAAGACGATATATGAAGCGCGTACTGCAAATTCTCACAACTCGGAGACAGTCGAACCATATTGCTCACGTTATTTTCGTGTTTTATAGCACTATGAAAACACACTTGTAGACCAATCAAAACGCACGTACTATCCAAATTATTTTATAATACTGTATCGTTAACGCCAACACCACATTTTCATATAATTCTCATCTATTGTCATGGCAACTAACATTGTTCTCTATCGCCATCATTGTTGCTATAGTCACCTCAATTGTGACTGTTCATGTGAAAGTAGCATACAAAGTCACATTTACAATCATAAATATTAGGGTTAATAAGTTCATTCTCTAATCTCGTTCCCAGATGGTTTTCTTCTCTGCTTACGCTAGCGAGACACACATCTGGTTAAATCCATTTCGATCTATTTTCGGATTGGCTGCTCCAAACTGCTAGTTCCCAGGCCCTTGTTGTTGCATTTTTTTTTTTCAGTGAGAAACTGACGGCAGACTCAAATACTTCCTTGCTAACTTTCAAGTCTGCCGCTATTTTCTCTCCTAAAATTCCACGCATGCGCAGTTAATTGTGCCAAAAATCTAGCATACTTTGAAAATGGATTTTACCAGATCTCTTTTCAGAATGAAGTGCGCAAGGATATCTGGGAACGAGATTATTCATTCTCAATATTTACCGCCAGCTCGATTTCTTCCTCCTCTGTGTTAACAAAGAAAGGCCACCAGCCTTTCATGTGTTTAACTTTGAAAATGGACACGGTTGGTACACTGCCATCTTGTTTTAACATGTCCAGAGTGCAAGTCTTGGCAGCTTTGGCTCCGCGTGGAATTCTGTTCAGATCCATGGTGATGGAGCCAATGAAGTCATCTGCTGAAAATGCATCAGCATCCCAAACTTGTAAGTTCAGCCGTGCAGGAACTTTCTCTTCAGATTCGTCCCACGAAAAGAAACTCGCCTGCAAAATTCAATACTCATTAGTCAGTGAGAGTTCTATTTCAAATGTATTTGTTCAATGAATAAAGGACTAAGAATTAGAGAATTTGTGATTGGTTCAAGTAAGCCACTGCCGCTCTAACAAAGGACTGAAATGGCAGTTTATTACAAAAAAACAACTTATTCAACCTATAGTTCTTGTCCGATACAAGAAAAAAGTCCGTTTTTTAGCCGCTCCTGATCTAACCAATTTTTAACAATAAAGAAATACTTTTTTAAAAACAAAGGCTAAATTTCTCGTATATTACTCACAAACAACGACAACTTTATGTACCAAGGGCAAACACAAATATTGCAAATTATGTCACAACCATAAACAGTGCCAAGTTTAGGAAAAATATTGTTCTAAGATTTGTAGTATTATGACCTTGCGTGTGATAATGATTCGCTCCTCGGCCCTCTGGTACTCAAATGGGAAGATGAACCTCCAATTAAAGTTCCCTTCTCCAGTCAGTGACCTGAAGGTAGATCAGAACAATTGATAACTGTGCATTGTCATTGTAACTTTAACATCAACGTTGACACCATAAAGAAGATACTGACAACAACATAATCATTATCATCATCAGCATCATTATAATCATGATCACCATCATCATAATCATGATCATCATCGTCGTTGTCGTCGTCATCATCATCATCACTCACTATTATCGTCATCATCATCATCATCACTGTCACCATCATCACTGTCATCATCATCATCATCACCATCATCATCGTCATCGTCATCATTATCATCATCATTATCATCATCATCAACACCATCAACATTATCATCATCATCATCACCATCATGATCATCATCGTCATCATCATCATCACCATCATTATTACCATCATCGTCATCAACATCACCATCATCATCGTCATCATCATTATCATCATCATCACCACCATCATCATTATCATCATCACCATTATCATCGTCATCATCATTATCATCATGATCACCATCATAATCATGATCATGATCGTCGTCGTCATCATCATCATCGTCATTATCATCATTACCATCATCATCATCATCATTACCATCATCATCATCATCATTACATCATCATCATCATCATTACCATCATCATCATCATCATCGTCATCATCACTATCATCATCATCATCACTGTCATCACTATCATCATCATCATCATCATCATCATTACCATCATCATCATCATCATCGTCATCATCATTATCATCATCATCATCATTATCATGATCACCATCATAATCATGATCATGATCGTCGTCATCATTATCATTGTTGTCTTCATCGTTATTGTCAACGTCATCATCATCGAAACACAGCGTCTTCTACGAATTACATTCCTAAAATGAGGAATCTAACTGAGAGTATAAAAATAACTCTAAATAGTAACATACCTGTAATGAACGTCTGTCTGTTGCTTGTCTTCCTTCATGCCTTCCAGCCAACTAGAAAAATGCGAAAGAAAAAAAACAATTTAGAGCGACGGCACGCAGGGTTTAAATCTGACGCGACTAAATCTTACGCTTCACAAACAAAGTTATCCTACAAGATGGTATTGTACCCTTTGATGAAGATGTCACTGCATTTCTCTCCAGTCAACAAGTTAGCTTCTTCAAGCAAAACATCCTCCGTGTTCCACACAATCACACGTAGTTCGTATGCAGCCGGTTTTCTTGGAGTAATTTCCACAGGGGCACCAGGCGAAGGCATATCCATAGGGAACATATCCACCCACATCTCCAGCTTGCCCTGTGATTAGTTTGGGACTTAGTTAGATCTTTACTGTTCAAAGTAACGTCACTTTGTGTCTAAATACTAAAACCTTAAGTCCAAGAATAAGTTAAAATCCTAAACGGGAAATTTTATAAACACATTTTGCAACTAAAAGTTTTGTTGAAGTTCGAAAATTCGTGGTTAGCGGTAACATTTTACAGTTAATTAACTAAACAGACATCACAAGAAGTTCGACGAGTGCTAAAGACCTCGCCCCCTCCAACTTTACCAAAAAAAATTCAGTGAAGTTCAAATATTTCTGATTTTCTAACGGTCCGCCTATTTTTTACCAAAAAGCTGTTTTGACACAAATCTTATACAATTACTCCCGACCTCTGATATACCCAAGAAATACGTGAAAAGCCATATCATGTGGTCAAGCATCCGCTTGCTGCATTAGTACTGATTGTGGTCAAACACATAACTTGACAATTCAAAGTTAACAAAGCTATAACCTTCACCATAAGTAGTATATGTAGCTGACGCTTCAAGCGCTAGTCCTTCCTCAGAGCAACTTAAAGTCAGCTTTCAATTTGCATTCCTTACACTTATTGTTACTTATTACTTAATTCTACACAAAAGATCTGTGCTGACCTGTTCCACGCCTGGTTTTTCCGGATTAAAGAGAGAGCGTGTCTCGACATGCTCAGGTACCAGCTGAAATCCTCTCTTCAGAGAGTGGAAATGGTGCAAAGCCTTTAGTGCAACGGGCTCGTCTGACTGCTTGAAGTTCCCTACAGAAACAAAACTGGTCAAAAACTTTCAACTCAAACAGATTAGGTTATGACAAAATAGAATAAGAAAAAGCAAGCAGATTTACTTGGTTATGCTTGAACATGAGAAATATCAATAAAAAATATGCCTATGACAAAAAAGTAAGAAAAAGTAAGAAGATTTACTTGGTTATGCTTAAACATGAGAAATATCAATAAAAAAAATATGCTTATGACAAAAAAGTAAGAAAAAGCAAGAAGATTTACTTGGTTATGCTTAAACATGATAAATATCAATAAAAATATGCCATCGAAAACTTCACTTATGTTTTATATTCAACGATAATTCAATTTTTAGTCTAATTGCACGCTGTCATTGGTTAAGAAAGATCACGTGATTTGACCAGCAGACATCGAAACCAGAAATAAAATTTTGTACAACCACCTTCGTTATTTTTCCCGTTGTCCCTGACTTTAAAATTCTAGTTTAAAGAACCTTCAATTACACACTTATATTCCTTGGAGCGCACACGTGGGATTAACATCGCCATCGTTCTTCTCTTAATAATTAAAAATTTGTTTGAGCAAAACTCACCATTTTCCTCCTGAATTTGGCTTTGCGCTACAAATACTTTGTTATCAATCTTTACACGTCCTGTTGAGAAGTGTGGTCCATCCAAACCTTCGTCCTTACAGATTCTGGACAAAATCTGGGTTGGACGCAGTGGGTCTCGCCACTTGTTGAAACCAAACCTGATACGATAGAAACATCACTTGTTAAATAAACAGAGTACATAATGCGAGCGCAGGAGTAGCATAGTTTAATCACAAAGGTTTAAGTAGCCCAAAAAAGGAACTATAAGTAGAAATTATTTTCCCTCAATCAAAACTAAAGCATCTATAATTATGGTGGAAAGCGTTTTCTTGATTTTGGTATCTCTAAAATGTGTAGAAGGCTATTCAAAAAAAAGTTTTTGGACTCTGTCACATTTTTGCTGCAAAATCAAGCTTTAAATTTCCCGCTTTGACCACGCCCATTGATGGTGACCGCGTAACGGAAATTTGGTGACCAGTGACGTCACTTCAGGAGAGTCTCAAAGCTTTTGTAGTTGCATTTTCAGAGAAGACCACAGAAAAGATGATTTCTATTGTCTATTGTTAGCGCTTGGATTCCAGTTCGCAAGTTTTAGCTTAACAAAATCCGTCCACTTTTTCCTTCTTGCCTTCGTTTCACCACGTTTGTTACTGTAAAACAGAATTTTATGCAAGGCAATTCCTTTCTGTGAGTCAGTCAGAAAATACATTTGAACATCCCGCAACACATCTACCAGGCATATTTTAAAATAGTTAGATACCACGAAACTCTCTTGTGGTTACTGAAGAAAATATACAACATGAGTCGACGCTTCCTGAAATAACGTCACAGCCTTTTATGGAACCCAGACTCTTTTGTCGAAACACGCAGCTATCGTCGTTGGACATCCACGTCACGGGAACTTTACAGCTCGGTCTTGTAGCGTAGAATCTACGAAATTGAAAACACAAAACTTGATCCTGTTCGCTGTACGGACACTTACACAAATGTTATACGCATATTCGCTTGCCGCTAGAATATTCCGATACTTCTGTATATTGTCAAAAGGAGAACAAAACTACGGCAGTAACTAATGTGTGATCAAAGTCGGCTTTTGACGTTATTTTAGTCCAAATGTTTCAAATATAAATGAGAAGATTAAAAGCCGCGACGGTGTTTCTAAACAAACTGCTGTACATAAACATCTTTTTAAGTTGTACACCATTGAAAAACAGAATCAGACACTGACGTTTCGAATGTTAGTCCTTCGTCCAAGGACGAAATGTCAATGCCTGTTTCAATTTTCAACGGTGTACAAACGAAAAAGAATTTTTATCTACAGCTGTTTCAAAAATACCAAAGTATCTGATTCTCATAATTTAGTAGATTTCAATCACTAGATTAAGTTATGTTCATTTCTGGAGTACAAATGTGGTTAGTGCAAAAAATCAAAGATGGAAAAATAGGATTTATCTTAATCCACGGTTTAATCGGGAATATCCATAGCGTCTGCCTCTTCGAGAATTTGGACTATTTTCTTGAGTCTGATTAGAACACAAAACATTTTCTTCTTCCCTTAATGTTTTGAAAACAAATTATCGATAAAAGCTCCCTAGTGATACTCACGTGGCATACGTCTCAGCCAATCCACACGTGGGTCTATGCCTGCTGTAAAAGCGATTCTCTAAGTCAACCTTAGTCTCCCCTATCAAGTCATCACTGCCGACCAAATCCCAGTCGTACACGCCAACAGTTAGCATTGAATCCATTGGTATGATTGCCTCAAACTCGAAACAACTACGAAAAAAGAAACAAAGTTATACTTGCATTATCCTTCCAGTTTCTCATGTAATCTGTTTAATTCTCCTGTGAATGTCTTTCCCAAATGTTATACTAGTCAATATGAAATTACTATCATTATTTTATTTTATTTTTCCTTCCTGGTTCCATTACCCGATACCTACTTTATACTTAAATCTGCAAGTTTATTTTAATGTACTGTATGACGATACTTATTCAATGTGTCAAGCCACTACTCACCTTGAATAGCTAATTGCGAACAGTGGTATTTTGCATATTTCAATTTTCTTAATAAACTTGGATTTTACAATATTATCTCGTTTTTGTATGGAGTTGAAAGAATCCAGCAATTTTCAAACCATTCTTCTATTAGGAATAATAAAAGGCTAAAATATAAAAGGTTTAAAAACTCTAATGTTTTCGACTAAAAGTCATTATTCTATTTAACTATTTAATCGATTTCAATGACTTTTTTCTATTGTTTTAGCTTAAAATTGTAACACGTTTTTACAATTCTGCAACTATTTTTAGTAGCTATTGTTTTTGCCCAAAAGTGTAAGAAGTTTTTAAAATTATATAACGGTTATAGCAAATAAACTTTGGTATGTTTTGCATGTTCTAATGTTAAAATGATTAAAGATCGATGCAGGGCATTAAATTTTATATTTTGATTCACTTACAAAAACAAATTTGAGTAACCCCCTCTCCATACGAGCTCTTAATGCTCAGGGAGTGGACGATCTAGTCAGAAGGTCACGGTGTAAGGGAGAGGTTTTTTTTTCTTTTGAGAAAAAGACTGAATTACGGTGCCACGCGTACAAGAAAGGCCTTAATTTTTTTTCCAATGACTAATACTTTTAGATTATATCCTGACTATAAATTTACTAACAACCAGTTGTTACCGATATGATTTTATTGAAAACATTCCTCCGTAAAGTCAAGTATGTTTAAAGATTTTTAAGGAACTTCGGATTAACATTAAAGAGCAAGTTTCCTTACCGACCGAACACCGGGTTGAGTTGTTTGGACACATAATTATCTCTGTCCTTAACTTTATGGCGTCCAAGTGTGACCTGCAGGTACGGATCAGCCTGAAACCGGAACAAGAAACAACCATGAATACTCAATCATTCACAGGTTAATACCCTTTACTACCTACAATGAAATATGATAACGGTAATTTTGTGGCTAGTGAAACTCCTGTGTTGAAAAGCTTTTCTAAGTTTTTTAAAATTAGTTTTTAATGTTTTTAGTTTTTGATTTTAATTTAAGTATTTAGTAAGACCCGTAGTTAAAATCTTTTTTTGAAAAGATGCCAAATATTGTTTTTGAAAATGATCCGATAAAACAATAGCCAATTTTTGCATTAAGAGATTGTCCAGTGTCTAGACTCGCTCCGTTTAATGTAGAAAATGGATAAAGTCTTACCTTTCCATTGGCATCTGAAGGATGAAGGCTCAATGCCTGTAAACAAACGACAAGAGTAAAGAAATGTTAGTTTTATGGAAGAATAAGAAATATTCGTTGTTCACTGAAAACGTTTTCATAGTTCACTATTTACATATTACATAAAAACTTCTTTTTCACAAACAAATGTATTTAACGTGGTAGAATGCTCTTCCGGGATACCAGCATCTTTTACAGTTTAAGCGAGGTGACCAAGTTCATTGAGTTATCATGCTGAAGAGGAAACTACACAGTGGTTTGGTTAGTGTTCCAATTTCGGGGAAACAAGGCACTAAAATTTTCCTTTTCTCATTCCGAGTTTTGTCATTTTGTAGCAAGCTGTGTTTAAGAAAAAGATAATTTGCGATAAGTATTAACAATTTTGTGAGAACGGGTAGTTGTTTTTTTTTTATTTTCCACGTTCGTTACTACAGCCAAACAATAGTCAGTATTGGAACAAGACATTCAATGACCCGGTTAAAAGTGCCATATGATAACCGTTCAGGCCAGGAAAATTAAACCCTAGAATTCAACGCCTTTTTTGTTCTTTGTGAACAAGACCTAAAAATGTGTCCTTAAATAAGCACATTAAACAACAACAAAGACAATTATTTACCTAAACTAAAAGCATTTCATTTTAATTCCCTACCTACCTTTACAACATACACCCGCACCAGAACATTAACAGGCTCGTTGCTAGGCAACTTAAGAAAGGTCCCAACAATGGGGTCCATCTCCACGTGTTCAGGTAGAGGGTATTTCCACACCTTGAGGGACCCCTAGTAAGTCAATGAGAATTGCTTATCACAAGCCGGCCTCAGTTCTGGGAGTTGGAGAAACAAAATACTAGGCACCTTGTTTCAGTTCGTGAAATCCAGCAATTGCGTTATTTCTCATTTTACTTTTAAGCAAATAATTTACTTTTGGATAAAGAAAACCTGAGAAACACTTAGACAGAGAAGTAAACCAAAAACAATAAACGCGGTTCCATTATTAAAAGTACTGGATCTGAATGCAAAAGCAGCAGATTCGAATTCTACTTTAGCTTCTGAAAGGGTTTGGCAAGTGATCTCATTGGAAAAATCACCAGGCCTTTCAAATTTTCTCTCATTCAAAATACTTGGTCCATATTTGTGATGATGTTCTTGTCCGCTGGTGCATCTATGTCATTAATATCCATTTCTTTGTAGCCCTGTGCACTAGGTATTATCAAGTAGTTTTGTTTTAGCTTCTTTTCTGTGTACAGAGTCATGTCTCACGTAATTCTAGTATCTCTGTTCAATATAAGTGGCACTGCTTCATGTTCATTCCACTTGCTAGTACATTCCATGCTGTGCTTTCTGCACATTTCCCAGTAAATTAACAAGGCCTCCTGTCACGGCACTTCTTGCAATCTTTCTTGGCGAACTTCCTTAATCCACTGACAATATGTTTTATTAGTATATGCCACATAAGTGAATAATATTTTTTATGCGTTCTGATTGGTTAACTCCGAGGTGATGAGCAAAATACCATTTATCTCGGAAAAGAAAGAAAATCGCTCGTGTGGTATGTACTAAAACAATTATTCACTTCAGTGTTGGCAAATCTCCAGTACTATTTACTGTTCAAGAGTTGTTAACTATTTATATGAAGTCTCTATACATTCTACACAGTGGTGTCACTGAGGTCTTATCTATTCTTTGTTTTATTGAGTCCACGCATATTCTTAAGCTAGTATGAAACCTGCTTTATCCTTAACAAACATTCTAAGCCATTATTAATATCATCATTATTGTTATTATTATTATCATAATTATAATATAAAAGTACCAACCTTGAATTTTCCCACAATTCTGTGGTCATCATCCTCGTCTTCACTTGTCTTCTTACCGCGGTACAGAGGGAAAGAATGGAGCCAGTCATTGAATCCGTTGAATTCCTCTATACTCTCTAGCTCAAGACCATAGATCTGGAATGGCAGCAAAATAAAAATATTATTATACTATTTATTATATCAATAACGATGATACTGACAATGATGACAATGACGATGATGGCAATGATGATGATGATGACGATGATTAAGCTAATAACATTTGATGATAACTGTTTTATACGTATTGTGTTTTATACTAAATATAATATATTTAGGAGGCAGCGTGGCTCAGTGGTTAGAGTTGGGGATTTGTATGCGGAAGACCCGGGTTCAAATCCCCTACTCGGACTTCTGAATGAATTTGTCCTCGGTGATCCCAGGGACAAAACTCACCACGCTTTGTAAATAGCCAACTGGTTTGCCTCCTACCAGTTGGGATTCTTAACTGGGAGAGAGGGTTTTTAATATATGACACTGAAAAGCCCCTTTAGGGGAGATGTCGTTACATGTTTTTTTTTTTGTTTTTTGTTTTTTTAGGAGTGGCATCTACGGTTATTGTAAAAGACATTACGACAATGAAGCCAGTTACTTTGAGTACCGTCTACAGTGATGCAGTACGTAGAGTCTGGGTAAAACAGTTAAAATGTGATAGGTACACAACCTGCGACTAGTAGCAAAATGCTTAAATCACTGTTATTCAATCTAATAACTGCAAGACATTAAAGCCGTGTTAAAACTATATGTCACTATTACAGGGTTCCCAGCACTTCAAGAAAACAAAATTCCCTGATTTTTCCCTGATGAAGTCTCAAAATTCCATGATAACTATTTCAACTCATTTCCAGTTACACATGTCTTCTATGTTGTTGCAGTGAACTATTTGCAGTATAAAATTCCAGTTCCCCATCACGGTGTGAAAGGAGAAGCAGCTCTGGAGGCAAGGGGCGCTACTCCCGTTGGCTTTTTAGTGTACACAGTCATGTTTAAAGTTATAGGCCTTATTTAGGTCATGCACTACAGCTACTTGTACTACAGTCACAGAGGCTACACTAAAAAACCACCATACCCAGTTATCCAATGGATATGTTGTTTTGATATGCAACAAAATATAACAGACTGAACACTTTCGATTTTTGGGCCAATCAAAATTCCCTGACTTTTCCCTGACTGAGGCAAATTCGCTGACTTTTCCCTGACTGGAAAAAAGTAAAATAATTTCCCCTGATTTCCCTGATGGGCTGGGAACCCTGTATTAACTTACAAGTATGGCTTGTTTGACGGCTTCACAGGAAGATTCCAGTGCTCTTACTCCCCTCAAGGTTTTATCCTCCACACTCTTCACGGTCATCAACAACTGTGACAGATTGGATGTCATACTCTAACGAGAAAAGTTCAAAAGTTAATGTGTTTATATCGTCATAATTAAACTGTAACAGATCCAATTTAAAGTATCGCTTTTTTATCTTTAAGCTGAAAAGTAGAACCTTTAGTAATACTAAATTTCGAAAATTAAGCAGTTTTTCGCGGTTCCTGTTATGTTTATCGAGTCCTGAAACGTGCAAATAAGACAGTTTTGGGAGTGCTGCCGTTTTTTGACCGAGCATTAATACCATTATGAAGTCCTGGTGTGATAACGCAGAAGGTACTTCGTTTACGTTCTAAAACACAGCGAAAAACAGACAAACTCTGTTTGAAAAGTTTTGTTTCTCACGTTTCCTCCATCTCTTATTTATCTTAATCTGCGACACATAACAAATATGTAGTGACTGTGTTCTGTAAAACAAAAATGAAGATAAAGATAGAAAGTAACAACAATAAATGGTTAATTAACAAAGATTTCTGAAGTTTCTGAAGTTCTCAAAAAGTAAAAGTACTTTTTCTTTACTTATCCATACATCAACACAGGGTTGCTACTGTTCATTGACTCTCAAGCAAATCCAGGAACTTCTCTATCAACTAAAATTTCCTTTTCATTTCATTTTTTTTTTTCAAAAATCAATTCAACAATACACATATTACATACCTTTTTAATTCGGGTTTACTAAATTGGTTGAACGTAGAAAATGAAAAACAATCAACGACAGATCGCTTTTGGACAAAACACCAGGCCTTGCAAAGTCGCAGTTTTTGTTTTACAGCACTGTTCTATCAAAAATATTTTAAAAAACAGCTTGTTTGCTTTCATTATTTTTTTAAAAAAAAGGAAGACACTTTTTGACCGTTCCAGGATTTTCAACGACCGCGACCCAAATTCAAGCCTGCAATTTTTTTCCAAGATTCCAGGACTTTGAAGGTCCATAGTATCCCAGTCAACAAAGAAGGCTCAGGTTACCTTAGCCGCAGCTTTAAGTGGTTCCATTGCTGGGTCGTTCGGGGACTTTCCAGAAGCGTTCTTGGTTGCACCAATCAAGTTTACAAGGGCTGAAGCCACGTCTTTGCATGCATTCAGCAACATTTGCTATGATAACAACAACGATATCAGTGCTGGTCTGTGGTAATAGTATACTGAAGGTAGATAGTTTAAACTCGCGATAATTGGATTAAATTACTGTATAACTACCAAACGTTACTCAATACACTGGAGAGAAGGTTTATATCAATTAGTATTAGGCCTCCTCCAGACAAATCAGATATAATTTATTAACCAGGGCCAAAAATTTTAACTTATTGCCTAGTCCCCTCCATTTTATTCGTTATAAAATGAGCCAGTCATTAATAACATAACTCAGAATTCTGTCTTTTTAAAATTAATTTGTGAGGTGGTGCTCACAAACAGAAGATAACAAAATTCCAGGAGCTTTCTAAGAGTTCTCCAGAGTAAAAAACCTGTTTTTCAAGACCCAAATTCTCTGACGGCAAAAGCAAGATGATATAAATACTTTATTTAATGTCAACTGCGACGGAAGTGGTTGCCTATTCTTCCTAGCCAGAGGCTAATGTTTAATCGCTCAGATCTTGGCGTGAAAGTCGAATTTGAAGAGGGAGGAAAACCGGAGTACCCGGAGAAAAACCCTCGGAGTCAGATTGGGATCGACAAATCTCAGCCCACGTGCTGAGCTAGCTGGGAATCGATCCCGGCTCGTAGAGATGGAAGGCGCGACTGATGACCACTACGCCAACCTGAGCCCCCCCCCCCCAGGTATATAATATAGCTTATAGTACATTTTAATCTGTATATAATATAACTTTTAAGCGCAGGGCCTCTATGGATACCAGCTACGTACTGAATGAGCTAGACTGCTGAAACAAAGTTATACTGTACCATAACATACCGTACCATACCATACCATTAGAAATACAATTGAAATGGTAAGAATTGAATTTAACTGTTTTATTTTAAACGATTTACTTTGTAGCAAAAGGTTGGTGCGAAGACGATTATCATACAAGCCATCATTGTCCTGTTTACGTCTCTCACCGGTGTTTCGGCGGACCTAGGAAGTTTAAGTATCAAATAGAACAATCAAAAAAGTTTTGCCCTGCAACCTGCGGGTATTGTAAACCATACAGCCAACAAAAAAAGAATAAAAACAAACACAAGAGAGACACAGAGGATCTATTTCAAGCAAGTGTTTATAGTAAGTTGCCTAATAGAATAATCAGAAATTCTACAGAGGAGAGCCGCAAAGACAAGGACATCTTTCAAAGTAAGAGTCTTTTATGCGATTCTAGCGATAAAACAATTGGTACCCTATAAATCTTACTGCCGTAGATTGCATTTCCAGCTTTGTAGCAATCTCATCCAAAGATCTGCCACCAGCATTTCATCAGATTTATTATACACTCAATCGCATAGATTATCATTAAAATTGAATAGAATTATTTCAAGGCAAATCAAAAGTCTTTAGTATTGGAGTTATTGTAGTTCTATATTAAATTAAAAAGAAGAAGAAATAAAATATCGCCTTACTAGTACAACTTTCATTATTACAAGTTCCTCAATGCAGTGATCAATATTATTGACTCTTGAAAAGGCCGAAAAACTTACGGACCAAAAATACAATTGTTTTTTCTCCAAAAGGTTTGATCTTGACAGAGCACGATTCAGAAACCAAGCGTCTGACGTGGAATACTTCAGATGACGTCAAAAGTGAATCCGAAAGTATGGTTTATGTACACTCAAATTTTGATACGGCGAAAGCGAGTGAAGATGGTGAAATTCTAAACCAGCGGTCAAAGAGATCAAAAAGAACAGGTTTGTATTTAAAAAAAACAAACAAAAGATGAATATTAAACGCAATCTCTACTTCGTTTTGTTATAGTTGGTTTTCACCCGAGGTCAAAGTGAGCATGTTGGTACATATTCAATAAACAATTAATGCTTGTTTATTTGTCCAGAATACCAGCATAGTTGCTCTTTCACTTTGTTTTAGTTCATTTTGGAAATTCGCAAAAACCAAGAGTTGTGGCAGATATTATCCAAAAACACTAAATCTCCATATTTTGGTTTTGGAACATCCAAACATCCTTGCTTAGTTATTAAAATTTTATTTTGTGCCGAGACTGGTTGTTCTCGGCTCGTCATTTGACGTACATTTTTGTACGAATTAAATGGCTGTACTTTTTCATCTCAACCTATTTATCATACAATTTTAAGCCCTTGTGCGAAAAATATTTAGATTTTTATCAAACCTTCTATACTCTTTACGATACTTTGAAACTGTAAAATTTCCTCCATCTTTGTAAATCTCCGCGCCCTGAAGGAGACTGGCGATAGACGCAAACGAATTCGGTGTTGAATTCGAATGGTGCTATTTGCAACAAAAAACTTTGCCCGATAGACTTTCGTTTTAGTTGTTTACAATATTCGATGAAATATTTTTAATAAAATTGCTTTTAAAAGTGAGTTTTTAGTTAAATTTCATTAACAGTGACGTCATTTCCGACTATCGCCAGTTTCTCTCAGGATGCGGTCATTTACCAAGATGGTGGAATTTTTAAAGTTTCAAGTAATCATTAAACAAGAGAGACCGTGTTTCATCATATTCCCAAACACTGAGAAGAGAGTTGAAAATACGAGACGCAGGGGAGTATTTTTGACAAAATTCGAGGTGTTTGGAAATGTGATGAATCACTGTCTCGAGTGTTTGGTATATCTTCTCAATCGAAACTAAAACTAAGGAGTAAATGAAGAAATAAAATCGTAAAAATATATGCTAATCCAAACCATGGTCACGGTTATGATTTCTTTTGTTTTAACTTGATGAATATATTGATGCGTTTGAGTGAGTATCCTAAGAAAACCAAACATTTTTCGCAAAAGTGCTTGGATCTTATGATGAATAGTTTGAGAGAGAAAAACGCTTTGGGATTCTAAGCACACTAAAGTTAAAAGAAATGCTAACAAAAACTTTCCTACACAAAATCATATACATAGTAAGTTTTTCACCCAACGTTCGTATTTGGAAAATCGCGTTTAGTTTGTCACGTTGTTATAAAATGACGATTGTTCTTATTAATATAAGAATACAATTTTTGCTGATTGCTTGTGAAACCCTTGTTCTCAGTTGGTTGCATGGGAGATCTTGGTCTAAAGGATGGTAGGGTGCTTGACTCACACATTAAAGCATCATCTGTCTTTGTATCGACGCGACGCTTCTCTGCCTACAGCGCCCGATTGGACCATAAATCGGCGTGGTGTGCCTCGAAGATCAAGTCAGAAATTGAAAACATTGATCAGTTCCTAGAAATCCAGTTTCCATTCGTCACACAATTCACAGGAGTCGCAACTCAAGGACTGGAGAAATTTAACTTCTGGGTGAAGTATTATTGGGTCACCCACAGCACTGACGGCACCGTGTGGAAGGAGTATAACAACGATAAGGGAAAGAGGATGGTAAATTTTTCAAAACTCCAACAATTTATTATCATATAATTGTTTTACTGTCTGGTATCCACTTACTGGATTCTGGATACCATGTTCAAAACTCGGATAGTGCTTTGTTTCCCATATGAGACGTCGATTATTTCAGGGTCTGGCGTCCACTTACTGGATTCTGGATATAGTGTTTAAACCTCGGATAATGTTTTGTTTCCCATATGAGACGTCCATTATTTTAGGGTCTGGCGTCCACTTACTAGATGCTGGATACCATGTTTAAAACTCGGATAGGGTTCCGCGTTTTCTCATATGAGACAATCAAACGACTTCACTATGATTTTACAACAATGCCCGTTGTCAGTCATTTTCTTGATTAAAATGCGTGATGCAAGTCTCGTACTTCCCAACATGACGAAATGAGGTCGAGTCCCATTTTAGCAATCGGTTCAATCTCGTTTTGCTGTACCCTTAAAATTTATTTTCTTGGTCGCAAGAATACGACTTACTCGCAGTTTTTCTTTGTGTTACATCTTTTGGCAGTCTAATGATGTAGTACTCAATTTTTTGCAGATTTTTCCTGGAAATATAAACAGCAAATTGACCAAATACAACAGGTTCACAACAATATTTTTAGCAAAATACGTTAGAATTTACCCCAGCGATTGGCGTGGATTACCTTGTTTAAGAGTTGAACTCTACGGCTGTAAAGCAGGTTCGTGACTATAACTTATAGCATAGAAGTTATGAATGTTGTGAAAAATGTCTGGATAAGACGATAGATTTATTGAATGTGTAAGTTTTCAAGATAGTTTTAAAGCAATATAACACGGTCATTCTAAACCTTACAAAACCCTATCTAAATGTCCCAGTAGAATAATAGCATGGGTGCTGTAATAGATTGGATGAGTTGATGTAGAGTTCATAGTTGAATCCCTTTTTTTTCAGAATGCATGGATCCTATTGGTATGTATGATGGAAGGGTAAAAAGCTGGCAGATATCTGTCAGTATGTCCCGTTACGACATGTACAAGACTAAAAAATACACACCGAGACTTCATGATTTTCATGGGTTCTGTGCGTTGAAACAAGATCGTCAACAATACATACAGGTAAATTTTACTATCCTACGACCGATCACACTTTGTTTAAGGACTCTTTGCCAGTTCTATCCACAGCTGCCATGTCTATGGATCACTTTCATTAATGGCGGCTATTTTAGTATTCGTTTGTCTGTATTCAAATTTGCCTGGCTGGCCTCGTCTTTGAGTGAAAAATTCAAAAGAATACTAAAATAGCCGCCATTTATGAAATTGGTCTATGTAGCTGGGATAAAGTGTTAAGTAGAAAATACGCTTGATGACCCCCTTCCCCCGTCAAGTTAGTTTTGTAATCTTTTGTTTTGTTAATTTCCGGTCAGAAGGGTTGCTTTGCGCATGTAGGGGATTGTTTTGATCAGCATACGGACTCGGAAATTTACTCTTGAAGTAATCGAGTTTGTAATAAAACGGAGAAGGGTGAATATCAACGCTATAAAAGCAGTTTTTTAAGCTCACCCTGAAGTATCGCAGTTGTGAAAAGAGACTTTCGTCCATGGCTTCAAGTTACAGTAGCCCGTACATGCGTGATTTAGTTCTGGCCAAACCACTGCTTGTAAATCAGGAGCTTGATTTTTGTGTTTTCATTTCTTGTAATAAATAGTTGATTCATATTCAAGCAAGATTTTTTCTATGAACCCGAGCAACACGTTCCAAAAGATAGTTGAAATTTATCCTTCATTGAAATTTATCAGTTAATATCAATAATACCATATGCGAGAACAATAGAAACAAGAATAAAATCAAGCAATTGTAAAAGGATATTATTAAATAAACACCTATGAAATACTATGTGAGTTTTCGCACGATAACCTTCACAGGTGAAATAACACTGTTGCTGTGGTTACATTTAAAAATTGCTCCTTTTGATGCAGCGCTGTTGTCAATGGCGCCTTTGTCCAATTCATTAGTGTTTATAGATTCGCTCACTCGTGAAATATTTTTCAACACTCGAACAGAAATTTCACATCTCCAAATGGCCTTGTATTATCCTCCATTTAAGATAACTCGAAACGCAATTATCAATAATTCGATTCAACTCATGCAGAGTGGAAGTTATAAAACTGTTACTTTGTGTATCTAAAGAAGTGATTCTTTCCTAAAGTAAGATCACTTTTTCAGTAACATTTTGAAACTGAATGCTGGCTACCTTAAGAAAAATACTAGCTAAATGAGTCACTGCTTCGTTAAACATTTTTTAAGGTTTCTTTTAAGCATTTAATCAAGATATCTGGAGTTTCCAGCCAGGGAGATGCACTGAAAGACTGGTGGGTAACAAGCTACAAGATTCGCTACAGTGTTGACTACAAATCTTTCACTGATTACACGGAAGATGGTCCAATCAAGGTGAGAGATATTCATCATATATCTGTCAAAATTTCTCCTTGTCCATTCCGTTTTCTCTTTTCGATTTGTAGTTGAAATATAAGTTCTTCAGCTTTGAGTTTTTATTCTTGAAAATCAAGCAATTGACAATTAACAAGTGTTTTTAATAAAACTCTTCAGTATTGCGAGCAGTCATTTCACCTTAAACGACATTGCATTAATAATTTCCAATCATATTTTTGTGCCTACTGCATTATGAGAATGCATAGCTACTATGTCATGGCCCTGAAAGTAAGTGTATAACTTGCTAATTTTCCCTAGGAAGCCAAGCTGAATACTCACCTCAAGATCGTGAGATTATTATTGTTTCCTAACTGGGATTACCCTGTAAGGAATTAAACATTCCATTACTAAAATTTTTATCCGAACTAGAATGTTGTCGCCCGCTGTTTAGGTTGCCTGGTTTCAGTTCATATCTTGTTTGTTACATTGCACTAGTTAAAAATTCTGAAAATTTTTTGAACTTTTTTCCCCGTACATTTAAGAATTTATAGTATTATTGTATATAGTTATTTCAAAAGAAATCGAATCTTTAGGACTATTAAAAGAAAGAAAAAGAAAAGTATCTCAAATGTTTCAGTTGTTTTTGCAAGTTCTTCAATGCAGTGTTCGATGTTTTTGAAATGAACGAAAAACGTACGGACCAACCTACATTCTCTCTGGTTTAGTATAATAAAATAAAATTCTAATTATGATCGATAATGTTTTTTTTCAACTATGTACAAAAACTATGTCTATATGTTTAGTTGTTCCAATAAAGTATGACTTGTTTTGCTGCAATTTTCTAATTAATTACGGCAGTAGCCACGCACATGCAGCCGTCGACTGCCTATTTTGGTTTTTATTTCTGACTTGCAACTATGTCAAACTTGGGAAGAACTTGCAGGCTATGAAGAATTAGAAACTGAAATATTTTGGCGAATAATTTTTCCGGATTGGTTGGAGCGTTAGGTACGGATCGGCTGCAGATACTAAATCTATACCAATAAAAAGTGTGATTCTTTTCTATGATTACGCAGGTATTTACAGCAAATACAGACCGGTATTCAGTTGTGAAAAACTATCTCCTAAAGCCATTAAGCGCAAAAAGTGTCCGCGTTCTTCCTTTAACCTGGAATATCAAGATATGTATGAGACTGGAGCTGTATGGCTGCCCTTATGTGTCAGGTGCATTATTATTATACTACACAAATGTTCAGCTAGAGTGGTCCCACCTATTATACATCTTTATTTATATATTTATTTATTTATTTGTTAATTATATGTTTTAAGTGTTAGAATGGTGGAAGAGTAAGAAAATGATATCTTGCCGATGGTGATATGAGTTTTGTCCACATACGTGTCATATCAATCAGCTCTCAGCTTTTGTGAACATTTCATTGACAAAAAGAAACTTGCATAGTCTTTGAGAAGCAAAATTTGTCTTTTCGGTTAAATAAGTAATGCTTTTCGAAGTGTTATAGGAAAAATATCTGAGCTTTCAGTCTTCAAAGCAAAGATTGTGAATTGGCACACCTACAGCTGTGTGAACTGAACCGGACAAATGGCATGCAAGCAGTTGGAGCTGATTGTGAAGTGGGTGCATTATTCTTGGGTGTGCTGGTAGAAACAGTGTTTGGGCTTTCATGGCTAGCAATAATGGAATATTAATTAACATCGACGTAAGTTATGGCCACCAAACTTGGGTAGGCAAGTTTGGAACAATTATATTCCCGTGGCATCCTCACTGTTTAAAGGACCTTGTGAACGATACAGATTGTTGGAAATGCATAGAAGATAAAATCTTTCCATGGAGTGTGAAAAACATTCACAGCAAAGGCCTCAGGATCAGACCAATAAGAAATATATTTTGTAACCTGAAAGTTAAACCTGGAGGCCAATAAATCGAAATCGGTTTTGACTGAAAAATGCTTGATTACATTTTGGTAAATGGACCGATCTAGACACCATTCTGTTTTTTCCTTGATAATCGCCATTCGTTGTCTGCTTCAATATTAGTCTTCCCAGGAATATGTGTGACTGTAAGCCACTTTGTGTCGGTCACACCGCTGCCATATTTCCTTTGCAAAACTATTGTTTGCCAAGGAGTGACCAGTGTCCATTTGGTTGATGGTTGCAACAGCAGTAGTGTTGTCAACCATCAAATTAATATGCTGTTCTTCATGTCCGTCATGGAATGACTTTAATGCAAACAGGACAGCAAGGATCTCTAGATAGTTAATATCATGTTTGGCTTCCTGTGAGGTCCAGTTTTCTCCAGATGAACACCCATCAATACATGCTCCCCAACCAGTCATGGATGCATCTTTGGACATTGTTACCTGGGTGTTACCACGGATCATTAAATTATACGCCCCTGGAAGGGACATAATCCACTAGTTTAGGTCTGATTGTGCCTCACTTGAGATATTCATACAACTATCAAAATTACCTCTATTCATTTTCAAAGCCTGGGACTTTTCCATTTCAAATATTTAATAGTGTAGAGCACTATACATGACCCCAGGCAAATTAGAGATCATAAGTCCTAAAACTGCTGCTACCTTCTTTTATTGAATGTGGCCCTGATGCTAGTAGCTGTATACAAGTATCCTTCTGAGCCCTGTCTGTAGTCAGCGTTATTGTCATATGCTTTGAATTTAATATGAACCTTAGAAATGTAATTTCTTGAGCGGGAATCTAATATTCTATTGTCCTCTCCTATAACCAAACACGTCTTGACACTCCGAAATACAATGCTCAACTGATAGCTCCGATTTCGCCCGCTCTGTCTCACGTGACTTTGGAGCTACTTAGACCAATGACGTAATAGAATGAACATTCTACGCGGTTATGTTCGCAATAATAATAAATGCGAATGTGAAGCCTAAAGAGACACTTTCAGACTTCATCGGGATTCTTTTTACACCTTTAAGTGGCAATTATGGACCCACTAAACTTGATCTGCTCCCATGAAACAGCTGTGGCTTCATAGCTAAGTTGGTAAGAGTACTACACTGGTATCAAGGAGGTCACGGGTTCGAAGCTCAGTTGGTAAAAATGGGGCACTGGTATCAAGGGTCGAGGTCCTGCCTCAGGTGCGAAGCTTACTTGGTAAGAGCGTTACACTGGTATCAAGGAGGTTACGGATTCGAAGTTCAGTTGGTAATAACGTGGTACTGGTATCATGGTCTAGTCACGGGTTCAAAGTTCTTTGAAGCCTGAAAATTCTTTTTCTACAGTTTCTTATTCGCAATTGCAAAACTTCAGAACAAAACCCGCGAAAATTTTCCATAAAATCGTTAGTGAAGTTCTAGAAGCAAAACAATGGCTTGAAAATCCATGATAACTTAAACAAACAGTCCTTTAAATGTTTTACCAAAAAATGCGTCGGGGAGTGGGAAACGCGTCATTTCCTTTGAAGCGCTGATAAAGGAATTGAGCGTCAGCTTCTCACATTATTTACATTGATGATTAGTTTTTTTCAGAATACCATTGATGAAAATACCTGTTTTATTCTTGGATAAGTCGAGAAATACATCGAGTGCTACCTTGGCTTAAACAAAGATTTAATCATTCATCATGTTCATCTTATTTTACTTCTTATCTTCATCCGCCATTATTGTCAGCTCCATTCTTATTTTGATCCTCATCTCAAACTCCACCCCATTTTCCTCTTTTACCTTTTTCAACCCAATATTTGCCCTCTTTCCCATTTTCATTTCTATGTTCTTCCCAAGCCTTATTTGTTTTCTTTAGCGACTTTGTTATCTTTATTAAAAGTTTTAGTTATTTCATACAATAAAAGAAATGAAATTGTTGATTTCCCCTAAGATTGCAGTTCACCTCTTGGCATGTTTAACAACAAAATTAGAGCTCATCAGCTGAAAGCAACGACTCATTACCGTAGCAGCGATTTTAGTTATCAAGATACAGAGGGATTTGGCCGCCTGCATCACTACATAGGATGGTGTCCCACAAAGAATGATCACCGCCAGCATTTCACCATCAAATTCAGCTCCCTTCATCGAGTGTCGGCGTTTGCAACGCAAGGAAGACCAACTCAGCATTTTGTTACTCGATATACGATGACTTACAGTCCTGATGGTAAAACCTGGGTGATGTTGAGAGATGGATCTAGACCAAAGGTTTGGTTATATCAATTATTTTTATAACAATGACATTAGTAACTGGCGATTTATTTCTGCGAGAATACATTACTATTTGCAATATGACAAAAAAACCCACAATGATTCAATTACGTATTACAGTCCTGACTGTAAAACCTGGGTGATGTTGAGAAATGGATCTAGATCAAAGGTTTGGTTATATTTTTATGTAATAATAAGAGCATAAGTAATTGACATTCTTATTACTTTAAGACAAAAAACAATGATTCACTTTTGCCAAACGTAGTTATCATTTATGAAATATAATAAAAATATAATGAAAATAAACTCTTACTAATGATAATAACAACAAATCATAAGAAGAACTACAACAAGATAGCGATAAAGTTAATATACTATTTTATTATTACGAAACATAATTAGAAAATTTTATGTTTTAAGTTATTTACAAGTTTTTATGATCTTTAATTTATGTTTTAAATAAGTGTATTTTTTTATTAATTTTAATCTAGTTTTTATTTCTGGGAGAGCCATTTCTGCCGTTAGAATAATTAGTTTTCAGAATGTTTGAAGTATAACCTTTAAAAACTTTCAGGTTTACTCTTCACTCAAGAAAAGATAAAAAGGTATAAACCCCTAAAAACATTTCTTAGCTAAATAAAAACTTTTTAGTTGAGTAGACAGAAACAGACTGAGATTCTCATACTCCAACTTCAGCATTTTAGATTAAAAACTACCACTGGAACTTCCCTAATCTAGCTAGCAAGTGGTGCTCCTGAAATGATCGTTGGCCAACTTAAACCCCGATAGCAACCAGAAGCTGAAATGTTGGCGTTTACAATAATTTTGGGGACAGCACTGCATTTGATATTCGCATTTTGGAGCCACGCAATTTACAACATTTTTGTTGAGATTAATTCCCACCTGTGGCCAAGGACCGAGACCACAATTAACACCGGGTGGTAACCCTACTCTTATCTACAGGTGTTAGACCTAGTTTAAGTCCCCCGATAGAAGTAATATGTGAGAATGGGAGACTAGATAGACGGTTTAACGTCCGGGATAGTGTGGCAATATAAGGCCGCACAAATGTTAAATCCCCGATGGGGGCGAGGATCGAACCCAGGGCCTCCCGCTTGGCAGTCAGAGTTGTTAAGAACTAGGTCAAATTCGCACAGGTAAACACGCAAAATTCATCGGCTTACAAAGTAACAACGCATTCATTGAAGAATGAAGACAACCAATTGATGACTCAATTTTGTTTAGCGATAGTTCTTTCAACTTATTTCGCATAGAAGTTAGAGTATCCTGAACAATAAAACGCATTTTTTTATGATCACTGGTTAGAAAGTTGAGTTTTTAAGACATTCAAACGTTTAGATTATTTTTTCCCTTTTCATAAAAATAGACATGAAACTAATAGTTTCATTTACTTCTATGGAATGCTTATTACAAAGATCTAGTTCAAGAGAAAAACGAACGTTGTATTGAATATCCCAATATGCACATTTTATTGTGTGTAGATTTTCTTTGGCAATTTTGATGAGCGTAGTGTGGTGAAACACTATTTCCGGCCAGCGTTGGAGCTGAAGGTCATTCGGTTCTACCCAAAGAAGTGGGCCAAAGGTATTTGTATGCAGTTTGAGCTGTATGGATGCCTCGTATCACAAGGTACGGTTACGACGTAGATTTTTTGCGTAACTCAATTATTTACATTAGAGATACAGAGAAGCAGCTATCTGTAGATAAATTCTTGTTCCAAGTAAATGATATTAATCATTAGTAACTAAGTCTGTTAGTTGTCTAATGGCTCATTAAAACCGGCGTTTATCTCCGTGTCCCGCAGGACTGGACTTTAATCAATTGTAAGTTAGCTTCCGGCAGTAGGTGATACTCTGTTTACCAACCTCGTATGCATGAAAGCTGAGTCAGCTTTTGCGCAAGAGAAGGTCATACAATTTTTTTTTCAAATCAGAGCCCAGATCAAATCTCAAGTATCTAACAAGCTGCCCCATCCACGTCGTCTTTGATAAATAATATCTATTTATT
This sequence comes from Zoanthus solanderi, assembly GCA_024336925.2. Classification (NCBI taxonomy): domain Eukaryota; kingdom Metazoa; phylum Cnidaria; class Anthozoa; order Zoantharia; family Zoanthidae; genus Zoanthus; species Zoanthus solanderi. The sequence continues at coordinate 23,705 of JANCMA020632140.1, forward strand.
TTTAAAACACTTTTTGTTGCTCTTAAATGAAATCACGTTTACTCAATCTACAACAATCGTAATTTCTATTATAAATTGTACATAATCAAGGTTATTATAAATATATAATATATTCTAGATTAGATTTGCGTGATGTTTGATATTTTTATTTTCATAGATCGAGTAATATTTGACTTTGAGGAGCCAAAATTGGAGAAATGGAAGTTCGTTTCGGACGATAAACAGTTTCAGGCTAATCCTAAGTTTGCCTTTAACAAGCCTTGGTCACCAACTCACCAAGGCGCAGGCAGATTTGTCTCCACACCAGGGTCAAAGGGTGTGGTTTTATCCCCGGAATTCACAATCGAAGAATCAGATCTTTCTTTTATGCTTGGAGGTAAACCAAACTGGAACGTGAAGATTGAATTACTGGTAAGTTCTGGCGACCCGATATAGGTGCGATATATGAAGGGTATTGACGCGTGAGCGGAAAAACTGCCTCAACGCATGAACATCAAATTGATGTTTTCAGGCGCCCATGTTATATTCTATATAAAATGCATTGGTCTATATATTGTAGTAACACGGACGAAAAAAAAGCGCCGGGAGTGGGACAGTATCCACAATGCTAAATAGCTTTTGAAAGCGTAAAGTTTGTGGCATGTGGCTTAAATGATAAACATCAAGTATAGATGGCATATTCATGCTATAGTAGCTTGTATTTTAAGTCACTAAATGGCATCTAATTCCACGTAGGTAGCGGACATTACCCTTTAAATTACCGTATATAGAAATTATTCTGAATGTTATAGTAGCCACGTAGACAGATGTTTTAGCCTTTTGTGTCTCGTCAACATGACATCTATGTTCCACTAAAGGTGTTAATTCCTCATCATGTTCCTCTTGTTATTCTTCTTGTTATTGTTCTTTTTTGTTTTTGGTTTGTTTTTGTTTTGTTATTTTTGTTTTTGTTCTTAGTCTTTTTCATTTTTCTTTTCTGTTTCTTCTTTTTCTTCTTCGTCTTGTTTTTTTCTTCGTCTTCTTTTTTCTTCTTCTTAACTCTTTTTGTTTTGATCTATTTTGTGTTATGTTATTATTATTGTTATTTGGACAAAAACGAGATGCGTTGTAGCTTGAGCGTAATCTTTAGCGGCCTATCACGATCGATAGACAATGACTCAACATTTTTCTTGCTACTCAGGTAAATGCCAGACCTGTGTACACTTATCATGCGTCTCAGGCAACCCAGTGGCATGTTTGGCGTGTACCCAACTATGTTGGTAAGATGGCCCAGTTGAGATTCAGCGATCAAACTGGGTCTTATGGGTTTGAGTTTGATCATCTACAGTTTGGACCGCCCGCACCACAAGGTATTCAAATTGTTAACAATAGTCCTTATTCTCGCATAGGCCACGTGGTATATATAAGGTAAAAAGAGTAACTTCGTCTAGTGATCGTCTCTCTCTGCGATGACAATAGCGATATAAATTGGACAAAAGATCTTCGCCTTTTGCAAATATTTGATGCTCTTTTGATTCAAAAGCACCACGATGGATGTGGAAAGTAGGAGTGAATTGGGGCTAAAGGGCAAAACGTCTTTCCTGAATATTATCTCCTATTTCCAAAATGCGAATTTAGTGATAATGTCAAGGAAGATCCAAAATTAGTAGCAATGCTTTTTTCCTGTAAAGCCGAGTAGATGAAATGAAGATTTGGATATAATGAAATGTTCCAAACCACCCGCGGCTAATTATTCCGCTAATTTTAATAATATAGAAGTAATTAATTTGAAGTAATTAGTTTAAAGTATTTAGGCTGTCTTTAACATGTGAAAGAAAAACAAATGAAACTGACTAGATTTTTATTTTCAAGACGTTTCGACTGAGTCATCATAACTCCATTATCAAGTTATAAGTAAATACAAGTGCTTAGAGTTTAAATAGATGGAAAGCATAATTGCATACTAGGTGTTGTATATAACATTCTTTACACGACTTACCATTTATATAACGCTTATCGATGATGACTGGTGAATTTCGACCGTTATTAAATGCTCCATTGAGTATTGTTTCCTCAGAAGTCCGAGTCGAAGCTTTTCTATTTTTTTTTTTTAAATTCTTTCTTGCATGTAAGTATGGCCGTCTTGTCGATTTAGACCTGGCCACAATCGCAGGGAATTCTGCAAAGAACGCCGTCCTGTTTAGGCAATTTGGTCTAGTTAAACATGGTTTACGGATTTTCCTGTGAATGTGGCAAATTCTAGATCGGTGAGACGTGCAGCTTTAAATATACAAAAAAGGATACAATATCACGAGAGAAATACGGCATTTAAGCGTACCCTGACCTCCGCTCTTTCAACAACAACAACAATTAATCTGATTTACTGATGTTCCATATAACATTAATTCATGAATTACATACATAAATAACATTGACAATTCCATTTGCATTACGTAGCAAGGCAAATCATATCTGAAAACTAGTCTGTTCGCTTCTCAAATCGTTCGATGTCAACAAAAGGCCGCTTCAACTGTGGTCTTTTCAGATTTTTTGTTTTCTCCTTGGCAGCAAGGGATCTCATTGGCTGACCAAGCTGGCTGTTGAGTTTTCGATATATTTGTTTGTCGCTTATCTACATTAACTCATGAACCAACAGTAGCAAGGAAACATTCTCTTTTTATAGGAATATATATATTGAGATACTGTATCGTCGATAGGTCGGACTCATTTGAGGTACATACTAAGCACGTCTATAGGGACGAACGATCTCGCGGTTTATTTAACTATTTTGCCGAAAATTGCAGTAATCTATGTTTCATGAAAATATTCGTTTTGTTCCGCAGAGAGAATCATTTTTGACTTTGAAGAAGCTACTTTAGATGGTTGGAAAGTTTCTTCATGCCTTAGTTTAGTGTTCAGTGATGTACCTAATGAAATGGGCCTAAGGTATAGCGCCAATCATCAAGGAGACTGGTGGCTTTCTTCCGGGTTTAAACGAAATTCTCCCCTTGCAAAAGGAGAAAAGACGTCATGGAAATGTACTGGAACTGCAGTGTCCCCATTGATCAAGCTCGACTGTCACATGATTAGCTTTCTTATTGGTGGGACGGATAGTTCAGCCGTATGTATATGTTCTGTTTTGATATATATTTAACCCACATTGGTCGAATAATTTTTTTTACGTGATTTAGACTATATTAACGGTCAAAGATTTTTACTTCCCAAGTTTGAAGTGCCAACCTTAAGGGTTATAAAAGTTTTATTCTTACAAGCTTTGTTAAAAAATCAAATAAAATTCAATGATATTTGGGAATAAGTCGTTTAATTATACGACATCTATGAAAATTAATGTCTTTTTAGATCTTAAACTTTAACTTCATTTTTTCCAGGTTTGGTTTGATATTCTGAACGAGCGTAAACTAGCGTTGTATACGGAGTACTTGACAGTCCCGAATGGAATCGAGACTATGCAGAGAGTCAGTATAACACTCAAACCACACATTATAGGAAGATGGGTTCACATTAGAGTAGCTGACCTCTCGAAAATGGGTTATATTAGCTTTGATGACCTCAGATGTGGTTTACCATTTTACCAGGAGAAAATCATTGAAAGAGAAATGTCAGGTTTGAAAGCTTGTATGAAAGTGTTTGATCTTAAGAACCAAAAAAAAAAATTCCTTAACCGAGATAGAAATTTTATCCCTGGTATTTCTGATATTAAGCGAATAAACCGACTTTTGGCAGAAGTGCTAAGGCCTTTAACTGCGATGCAAGTTCTTAAATTGTGATCTTATCCTGAATAATAATGAAACTGATAATGGTAATGGTAATGATAATGATAATAATGATAATGATAATGATAGTGATGATGATAATGGTAATGATAGTGGTAATGTTAATGGTAATGATAATAATAGTAATGATAATGGTAATGATAATGGTAATGGTAATGATAATGTAATGATAATAATGATAATAGTAATGGTAATGATAATGATAATGGTAATGATGATGATGATAATGATAATGATAATAATGATAATATTAATAATAATGATAATGATAATAATAATAATAATAATAATAGTAGTGTGATCGACTGGTCTACTAGCTGGGATTTGAGGGAAGAGGGAAGGCATTTGAAATGAAACGGAAACCGTCAGATTCCACTAAAACAAAATTTGAAAATCTGAAACTTGGAGTTTCAAGAGAAGCAAAATAGTGCGTCATTAACAAATAGGTCTCTTTTGTTTTACGCATTTCGGGTTTTGTTTTTAATCTCTAACAAACAAGCTTTAGAATGTCCCATGTCCAAAGATGAAAATGATTTCAGTAATTTGAATATGGAATTATTGCAGGTCGTCCAAAGTTTCGCCCTTATTGTCAACCTAAAAGTCTCGGAATGGAGTTTGGGCGCCTACAGAATTTTGGTAATTATGTCCAAATATGGTGCAGCGTTCCTGGAACCGATTGTCAAAACGCTCGGGTTGGATGGTCAGATCCAATACGCAATTGTAAGTGACGATAGTGAAGTAAATACAGGAAAGATAAAGTATAACAACTATAATGTATAAGGCTTTGCACCAACCATTGTCTGGGAATCTGGCAAAAAGTCCATAAGTTTGTTTTCAAAGATCTCTTTTTTCCAAGGTCATAAACTGTTATACTTTTTATAATTTAAAATGTTAATACCACTGCTCCAAAAGTGGAATGGATCCCCGAATAGGATAAAAATTGGAAGAAATGGGAAGAACGTTTTCGTACAAATAATCAACCCTTCATTTGTTTCATTTTTTTCGAGAAACTTGTATCTCAAACTTACTTTTCGTAACCCTTACCAAGGGATGAAACGGGCTAAAAGCTGGATCATTGGTATACAGTCCTTTTGCGGTCCATCTCAATGAGATCTGTGAATAGCTGCGTACAGGTTCCGAACCGTTTTAACTAACAGCTCCTTTTTATTCGATGCATACATACAGTTTGCCTAAGTAAATTTTCAACGGTTAATTAAAATGTCTGTTGTCCAATATTTTTCCCGATTGCGTTCTGGGTAAGTCTAAGCATCCTCTTCCCTTGACAATGCTAAGAGGATGATCGGAGAAGATAGGCTTTTACATTTTTTCGTATGGACTTTTATTTTGAAGTGATAATAATAATAAATTAACGATTTTTATATAGCGCTTTACAAATGAATATAGAGTTTTAACAATTGATGGTCTTAGACAGTCCGCAACAGCAGCTCACATAAATATTTGAAACAACCGTATTAAATGCCCTCAGTGAAGAAGACAGACCACAACACCGGGATCACTACCCTGCTCCTTTCAACAAGTACATGGGTTCTTTCAAGTCCCCCGATTGTGTGTCGAGAGACTGGACCTACGGTTTAACGTCCTTAACCAAGAAGAAGTTAAGAAGTGTTTCATAATATTGAAAGATAGATTACTATTGGTTTTAAAAAAAGAATTGGGTTTAGAAATATCCAAAAGGTCTATTGCCTGCATTTCTAGAGAACAGGTGAATATCATCGGGGTGCTTGGAAATGACAAAGGATTGGCTTTTTAACTAATCGGATGTAAAAAAACATTATAGACTGACAACGCATGTTATAGATTTTCAAATATATTTAATTTAACTTTTCGTTTGTTACGACAAACATATTTTGTGAAAGGCAGTAAAAACCTTTTTCTTTATTAATCTGATTATCATTATCTTTACACTTAACTAGTTTGTTACTTATTTATACTAGTTACCATTCTTCCGCTTTCTGTTTTAAATTTAAATTTATTGTAACTCACTTTAACCGTCACTTCTGAAGATGTTTGTCGTAACAAATGAAACGTTAAGTTAAATATATGTGAAAATCTACAACATGCGTTGTCAGTCTATAATTTTGTTTACCGCAGTTTGTTTGATGTTTTTAATCAAGTTGCGATGGCCAATGAAGAAAAATATATAGTCGGATGTATTACATTTCTTCAACATTTATAAAGGATCCTATAAAAATTAATTTTGTTTACAAGGACTCGTCAAATTAAAATTCTAATTCTATTCTTGCTGTTTTTGTACCACAGCAAAATATTCTATACATTATTCGTTCTTACCCGTGCACCAGGACAAGATGCAGTGGTGGAGATGTGTTTGGCAGGAGGATAGACCCTTTACAGTGGTTGCCGTGGCAACAGAAGGTGGTGACCCTTTCAGGAATGGCGACTACTGGACCACGAGTTATAGGCTGGAGTTTAGTTTTGATGCCTATCACTTTGAACCGTACAAAGAAGACGGAAAGATCAAAGTTTGTTTATTAGAACTGTTTCTGATGCATCGACATATCGCCTTGATGTTCATACTGATTTCCAAACTTTAAAACTTCAAACAATCTCTTTAAGTCTTTCTATAATGACACTAAATCACTGTTTAACATCGTACATCTCCTTCAAGAGTTTTACATGTGGTAGTAGAGCACGCGAGTTAATGGCTAACAGAGAACACGTTCAACTAAATAAACAAATAGTTAATAGAAGAAATTTGAGAAACGTAACGAAATACACATGTAGAGTATTGTTATAATGCAACAAAGAAGTGTAGGAGCAGCAGCAGGCGTGTAGAACAGTTAGTAAGTGCGCCCCCTTTTGTTCTGGAGGTCCCCAGTTCGATTCTCAGTGACTCCAACGTCTGTTTCGACTTTTCTCTGATCTGTGTAGCTGTAGCTTTAAATACCCGTAAAATGGAGCACTGACAGAGGGAGGGGGTAAAGG